>UESW01004208.1:199339-276554 GCA_900491605.1 Calamus simplicifolius
ACCGACAGATGATAAGGGGAGTGAAAGTTCGTCAGCAGGCGGAGAGACGTTCTTATCTCTCTAAAGGTTTGTATTAGGAGACCGAATTTTCAAAGTTAGGCATAACTTTTTTAAGCATGCTTGCATGTATCTTATGGTGAAATGTGTGGGTGTGGATGGTGAAGTTGATGTATTTCTCTATTTGGACTGACAGGGACCATGATGTATCATGGGTATTGAAGACAAAACGAGACCATTCACAGAAGATGCCTTTGTCCATGCCTTTGTCTTCTACCAATCACAGAGGAGCTATCACGGTCTGTGACACTGAAGTCTTCGCTTACGGCCAAACTTGATGTTCTAATTATTGGCAGAGACAATGGCCTTTTAGCGAGTCCCGTGAAGGAACGCAAATTGTGGAGTGCATTCTTCTTTTTTATCAGGGAGAAGAGTAAGCCCAGCCCATGAGAAGCCCAGCCCCTTGAGTCGCTTGTTTGTCTTTGTTTACAAGCATAGTGTTTTGTTGTAACAATTACTCATATATATATATATATATATATATAAGTAGTTATCAACAATGATGCTATGAGTTCGTATTCGCTGTCTCTTCTTGCTCGCTGCTTGATGATCATGTAAGTTGATCAATGGAAAATGCCATGAACCTCTTTTAATTTCTTAATTTTTACCTACGGTTTTAGAGTTTTTTTTGTAGGAAAAGAAAATATTAAAATTATTATTAGCTATTTTTTTTCTACGATTTTAAGAAAATTCGTTGGTAAAGATATGGATAAAAATATATTTTTTGATTTTTTTATATGATTTTGAGGTTTTTCGTAGGAAAATAAATCATTAAATATTATTATTAGCCAACTTTTCCCTACGATTTTAGGGTTTTTCGTAGGGAAAGAAATTATTAAAAATTATTATTAGCCAATTTTTTCCTACGATTTTAAGAAAAATCGTAGGGAAAGAAGTGGATAAAAAAAATTCTTGATTTTTTCCCTACGATTTTGAAGTTTTTTGTAGGGAAAAAAATCATTAAAAATTTTATTACCTAACGTTTCTCTACGAGTTTAAGGTAAATCGTAGGGAAAGATGTGTATAAAAAAATATTTTTTCCTATTTTTCCCTACGATTTTAGGGTTTTTCATAGGGAAAAAATTTTCTAAAAATTATAATTAGCCAATTTTTTCCTACGATTTTAAGACAAATCGTAGGGAAAGATATTGATAAAAATATTTTTTTGATTTTTCCCTACGATTTTTAAATTTCGTAGGCAATAGTTTTTAAAATTTAAATTTGAATTTCAAATTCTTCTCATTCTTTCCCTACGAATTATGATCTTTACCTACGAAAAAAATCGTAGGGAAAAGGTCTGATCTATGCCTACAATTTTTAAAAGTCGTAGGCAAAGGCTTTCCCTACGCACTTTTCCCTACGATTTTTTTATACTTTTGCCTACGACAGAAATCGTAGGGAAAGGCTTTACCTACGATTTTTTTCTCTTTCCCTACAAAAAAAATCGTAGGCAAAAGTTGATTTTTTTGTAGTGGATTAAGCAAATTTCTAATTGAAAATGATTTTTCTAGAGGAAATGTTGATAAAACCCTATTCTTAAAAGAAAAGATAAAGATTTATTGGTAGTACAAATCTATGTAGATGATATTATATTCGGTGCTACTAACAATCTCTTGTGTCAAGAATTTGCAAAGTTAATGCAGGGTGAATTCGAGATGAGCATGATAGGAGAACTCAACTTCTTCCTAGGACTACAAATCAAACAAGAAAGAGAGGAAATTTTCATCAACCAAACAAAGTATACAAAGAAATTTTCAAGAAGTTTGGTATGGATATAGTCAAACCTCTCGAAACACCAATGAGTCCTTCATGCAAATTAGATAAAGATGAAGATGATAAGCCAGTTGATCAAAAGCATTATAGAGGTATGATCGGTTCATTACTTTACTTAACGGCAAGTAGACCTGATATCATGTTTGCTATATGTTTATGTGCACGATATCAATCTGAACCTAAAGAATCTCACTTAATTGCAGTAAAAAGAATACTTAGATATCTAAATGGAACTAAAAATATAGGATTATGGTATTCTAGAGACTCAGCATTAAATTTGATTACATATTCTGATTCTGATTATGCTGGTTATAAATTGGATAGAAAAAGTACAAGTGGTGCATGCCAATTTTTAGGAAGTAACTTAATCTCTTGCTTTAGTAAAAAGCAAAATTCGGTTGCATTATCAACTACTGAAGCTGAATATGTTGCAGCTGGAAGTTGCTGTACTCAAATCCTTTGGATCAAGCGACAACTTAAAGATTATGGTATAACACTTGATAAAACACTAATTAGATGTGAATAACATAAGTGCAATAAACTTAACTAAAATCCTATACAACACTCAAAAACTAAACACATTGAAACTAGATATCATTTATTAGAGAATATGTAGCTAATAATGACATTTGTCTTGATTATGTTTGTACTGATGAACAATTAGCTGACATTTTTACAAACCCCTAAGTGAAGAGAGATTTTGTTATCTTAGAGGAGAATTAGGAGTCTGTGATCCATTAGAATGAATTTTAAATCTCCTAGGAATGCTTAGCTTGAACTCAATCATTTTTTGAAAATTCTCTTATGATTTTAAGGATAATTTATCTAGATATTTGAACTCCTTGATTCATCACATTCCAAAGTTGATTTATCCAAAATTTGATGACATTCTGAACAAGTTTCAGATTCTTTGAAACTCTTATTTTTTCACTGAAACTATCTTGGAGCCGACACCTCTGTTATCGGAGTCAACTCCAGTTTTGTCTATAATTTTGGAGCCGACACCTGCCTTTCCAGAGTCGACTCCACTTCGGGTGCTGACTGTGTTAACGACCTGAAGCCGACATCTCGCTTTACGGGAGTTGACTCCAAGTGGTCCTAGGTTGACTTATTTAGGGCAGAGTCGACACCTTTCCTATTCTATTCGACTCCTAACCTTTCCAATCTCTTCCAAATCCTTCCCAACTCTTCCCAAAACCCAAGGTTTCTCAAATTAACCATTCTCTAGCACTCAATGGCACCCAAACGTAGGGGATCCTTGTTTGGTGGAGCGGTGACGATCGGGAAATGGACGATGAGGTGTCCGGCGTGACAACCCTCTCCGAGTTTGTCCTCTACCTCATCCGCTTCAACACCAAGCGCCGTTCCAAGCCCTTCTTCACATCAAATCGACATCCTGGTGGCCGTATGATCACTATGGGCAGAAAAGTCGATTTTCATTTCTTTGAGGCCGAGGGTTATCCATTGGGCGGCAATTAAAGGAATTAGGTTGGAAGAAGGTTTGCTCTCTTGACGTTCCAACTTACCCTGCCTTAGTTAAAGAGTTTTACCATAATTTGTCAAGAGGAAATGGAGGTCTTATAAGTTTTGTTAGAGGAAAAAGAATACATTTGACTTCGAAGATTCTTGGAAACCTTTTAGAAATTCATGTTGTTGGACTGATAGCAAATTCCCATAGTGAGAGATCAAGAGCATTATCAAGAATGCTAGGAAGGGAAGTGACAGAATTTGAAGAGGTTAGGGCAAACCAGTTGCCTCTAGAGCTCAGATTATTGCATAATATTGTGGTCGGATTTTATTCCCAAAGACAGTGAGATTTGAGTATGTCTCAGAGCGAGACATTGTTATTATGGATAGTGTTCCGACAGGTCAGCCAATAAATTTAGCTGGTATGATGATATGGTATATGGCTGAGGCTGGTAGCAAGAAGAGGTTAACTTTGCCTTACGGCATGATTTTGACATTAGCATTTCAGAGCCAAGGGGTAGTTATATCTGACAGTGAACTCATGAAGAACCTTAGGCACACTGATTACTATAGCATTGCCACTATGCATTGTATAGGGTTCGTGAAGATTAATGAAAATTGGGAAGGAAGGGACACCTAGAGGACAGGGCAGCTGATATAGGAGCTACTGCACTATTTGAGGCTGGACCATCCATGAGGCATCCTTCACCTGAGCCCAGTAGATCATCACCACCACCAGCACCTGCATCTGTTCCTGTTGCTACTTCTGGATTTTTAAGTGCTCAGCTAGAGCAGCTAAAGGAACTATTTGCTTGTCATGAGGAGAGAATGGAAATTGTATTTGATAGTAGACTTATGAGTATAAGAGAGTTGTTTTACTCCTTGGAAGATAAAGTAAACAGAATTGAATCATCCTTTAGAAATTTTTCTGAGGCCTTGAAATGTGATTTAATGCATATTTTTGAGAAAATCAAGGACATTGGAGGAGATTCTGAAATATATTCAAAGTGTAATGCGGAGTTATAAGAGAAAATAACTGTGGCAGCATCTTTGGTAGAGAAGTTATTAAATGATTTTATGAAGATACAAAATTTTAGAAGAACTTAAGAGACTTCTTAGATTCTCTTAGATTTTGATACTTTTTGATATTATTAGTTTTTGATGTTTAAACATTTTCATGTAATTAGGACTTTTGATGTAATTAAATGATATTCAGTTTGATGTTTTGTTGAAATGATGTTTAGTCTGCATTTGATAGTTTGTTATAGTTGAATGATATAATGAAGCAATTATGTAATGAACATTTTGATACTTAATGAATATCATATTTGATCTTTGAAGCATTAAATTTTAATGAATGAATTTCTTAATTCTGGCGTTTGATGTTAATTTAAGCCTTAATGCACCTTCTAAACCTTTTTGTTGATTACAAAAAAAGGGGAGAAATGTACGTATATGTATTATGTATATGCATGCAAAGGGGAGAAAGGATATTAAGCTATAAGAAAATGGTACTTACTTGAATATGCATGTTAAATGATAATTAATAACAAATGGCATTAAGATATGCATAAAAGTTTCAATGAACTTAACATATGCACAAACATATGGGGAGCTACCTCATTAAGGGGGAGCTTAACCTTAAATGCAAATATTTTGACAATTATGCATATGCTCAATGTTTTTGTCATCATCAAAAAGGGAAAGATTGTTGGAAAAATTATTGAGAAATTATTTACCCAATTAATTATTTTGATGATTAACAAAAGCCATGAGTATATTCCTTGTGTTTCTAATAAAATTGATAAGTGTTTTAGGGATTAAGATCGATTAATTATCCAAGCGATATATAGAAATCAGTTTTGAATTGAATTTCAATGGAATTTATTTAAGTTCAGAACTTGGAGCCGACACCCTAACAGTCTCGAGCCGACTCCAGAGCGTATCAAAACAGTTCAATATTTTCGGCACGGTTTGGAGTCAACACCTAGAGTTTCGAAGCCGACACCTGAAGTTTCGAAGCCGACACATGGATTTCAGGAGCCGACTCTAACCTGAGTTACATAGACTATGTTTTCGGAGCAATTCTTGGAGCTGACACATCAGATTTTGGGAGCCAACTTCAGTCAGCGGTGAGTCGACACTTCGTAAAGTCGGAGCCGACTCCACGATGGATTATTTTTTTTCTATTTTGGGAAAACGATTTGGAGCCAACACATGAAAAGTTGGAGCCGACTCCAACCTATCAAGGACGATTTTCAAAAGTGTCAGATCAGCTCCAACGGATATATTTTCTCACCTACTCTTCAACGGATATATTTTATGTGCTTAAGGCTAATTGTTATTAAGAGATAGAAGAGAAATCCAAAGCCTTCAAAGATCAAAATCCAAAGGATTCATCCGATTTTAAGAAGAGGAGCTAGAGCCCTAAATCTTCAACTTTTCTTCAACTAGCCTCATTCAAGATTCATAGTTCAAATCCAGTTAGCTCATTCAGAAGAAGAAAGGAAAAGAAGAAAAGTCCAACCTCAAATCGCTTCAAACAGGCTTTTCTAATCTTGTTTTATTTACATTGCATATTTGCTCATTTAAGGAGCTGTTAATTGTTGTAAACTTTATTTTGAATTGTTGTTTGCTAATTCAATCAGGGGGATTGAATTAGTTGAGGTAGTTTACCTCGGGGACAAGCTAGTTTAGCTTGGGTTAAGGTTTTGTGCTGGTGAACCTGTGAAAACCGGTCGGGTTCGTTGTGATCCTGTGTAAAACAACAAGTTAGAGTTGTGAGCTTGTAAAATAACTCAACTATAATCAGGGGATTATAGTGTGAACCCAAGAGTTGCTTGGGAGTGGACGTAGGTGTGGAATACACCGAACCACTATAAATATCTTGTGTTTGTCGTGATTGTCTCTATCTCTCTGTCTCTTATTGTGCTTTACATTATTGCATTACTTCACTAGTGCACTTAATCCTTGTGAAATAGGTTTTAAGCTTTAATTGTTAAATTTTAAAAAAGAACCCAATTCACCCCTCCTCCCTCTTGGGTTACCATCTGGGCCAACAAGCAGGACCTCATATTCACCATAGGTTGCAGCTCAAGTTAAGGAGCTTGCAGAGAAGCAATAGGAGCTCGCAGAGATGGATAAAAAGATTGCTGAGTTGAATGCGCAAATAGAGCATCTACATCAGATAAAGGAGCAGATGAGGCGCTTCATAGAGCAGATGAAGTTTGCGCGAGAGTTTCAGGGATCAGGATCTTCTGCATCTTAAACTTAATAATTTGATGTCTGATGTATAAAACATTAGTATTATTGATGTATACAAATAAATTTATCTTATTTTATGAAACACATTTCATATTCTTAAATTTAAATTTTCATCTATAAATTTTATTAGAATGCATTAAATATATTATAATTTAAAAATAATTTTAAATTTATAAGAATAAAAATTTGATGAAATTTTATTAGGTTAATGATGGATTAGTGATGGATTTCTGATAGAAATAATAGTAACGGATTAGTGATGAAAATATTAGTGATTGATTAGTGATGGAATAATGATAGATGATCGATGGATTCTTTTGTTATTAATTTATCAACAAATTATGATGGCATAGTGATGAAACTATTAGTGACACGCATTTCGTCAATAATCTATCACTAATCTATGACAAAATATTTGTGATGGTTTAATGATGAAAGTTTTAGTAACTAAATTTTCGTTAACAATCCGTTACTAAATTATGATGGAATAGTGATAAAAATATTGTGACATAATAGTAATGGACTAATGAGTGACGGATAGCTTGTCACATCATAATTTAGTGATGGACATAGCCTCTTTCTATAACTATTATTTAGTGACGAAAATGTGTTCTATCATAAATTTTTTGACGAAATATTTCATCATAAATCTGTTGCTATTATTTTGTGACAGACGCTCTTTCCATCACTAAAATTAGCGATGGCAAAAATTGTAACGATAAGATTTTCGTCACTAATCCGTCACTAAACCCAGTTTGTAACGAAATAATGATGAAAATTTTCATCACTATTATGTTATTTTCTTGTAGTATGCTATTTTTTAAATCAATAAAAACTATATAAAAATTATATATTTTTCTGTATACTTCTTTATTAATATACTAAAAAAATAGCTTCTATAGTTGACTTTACTGGCATAAAACTAGATCGATTCTTTAATATTTTTTAATACATCTCAAATTATGTTCAATTACTTTTTCTCAAACGAGGGACCCTAAGTCTAACAATGAGTTTATCAAGGATTACTAAAATAGTTGCCTAGGAGTAGTCCATTGAGATGGGACAAGACTGAAATTGTAGCATATAATCATCAACTAACGGTGTAATGTGATTGATGATGTGATGCTTAATTTTTTATATTTTTCTTTGAAATTTTTTAAATTTTTAGAGAGGAAAGAGGTTACTTTTCTAGCTATAGAAAAGATTTTGCAAAGACTTAAAAGATCATAGGTTCATAAAAATGGCCTTTCTGCATATAAGAGTAATATGCTCTATATATATATATATATATAGTTATAATATTATATTATATTATATTATATTTATTATATTATATAGTTATTATTATAAAAATATTATTAAAATATAATAATATCATGACTATAATATAGTATAATAATATTATAACTATCATATAATATCATGTAATATAATAGTTAAGATCAAGTTATACATTTTAAATTAGAAAATAACAATAATCTGAGTTATTTGTTGGTGTCAATTGAATTTGACTCAAAACATAACATAATATAATATAATACAATGATATTTTATAGTATATTTATATTATATCATATAGATTATAATATCATTATTAGGAATGGAAATTGGACGGGTGGGGTGGAGCCAAGGAGCTACTCCCCATCTCCGTCTCAGCCAACTATTATAGCCCCCCATTCCCATAAGAATTTTATCTTCACTCATCTCATTTTTAATAAGAACCCTAAGATCCCCATCCCATTTGAAACCCATCCTTACCAACCTCATTTTTGACATAAAAATTATTTATTTATTATTGAATCTATTTCATTGAAGTATTAAAAAAAAAGAGTTATCAAAAGGTACATAGAATTGATAAAAGATATGTATGATAGAGCAATAACTATTGTTAAAATAATAATAGAAGAAACTAGTGAGTTTCCAATTACTGTAGGTTTACATCAAGGATCTGCCTTAAGTCTGTACCTTTTTGTATTAGTTAAGGATGAATTAATCAAACATATTCAAAATGATATCCCATGGTGTATGTTATTTACAGATGATATAGTGTTGATTAATAAACTAAATCTAGAGTAAATGCTAAGCTAGAGATTTGAAAAGAGGCTTTAGAATCTAAAGGTTTTAATATTAGTAAAACTAAAACTGAATACATGAAATATAGTGAGAGTAGAAATACAAATAAAGAAACAGTGAACATTTCAAGCTAAGAGATATCAAGGAGTGAAAAATTTAAGTATTTAGGATCAATTATCCAGTAAGAAGGTAATATAGGTGAAGATGTGAATCATAGAGTTAAGCAGGATGGATTAAGTAGATGAGTACTTCAAAAGTATTGCATACGTTCCATTAAAATTAAAAAAATTATAAAATCGCTATTAGACCAGTTATGCTATATGGAACAAAGTGTTGGGCAATATTGAACAACATGTGAATAAATTAAGTGTGACAGAAATACGTATGTTAATATAGATATATGGTAAAACTTTAAAAGATAGAATTAGAAATAAAATATAAGAGAAATGATAGAAGTAGCCCCAATTAAAGATAAAAAGAGAAAATCGATTGCGATGGTTTGGACATACATAATGTAGACCTTTAGATGCTTCAATTAGAAAGAGTGATCTTTTAACAATCTATGGTAAGGATAGAGATAGATGTAGACCTAAACTAAAATGGATAAAAATAATTAAAAAAAATATAACTATTTATAATTTGAATATCGACTTGATCCTAAATAGTGCAGAGTGAAAGAAGCGGATTCATGTAACCGATCCCATATAGTTGGAAAAAAAAAGGCTTCGATGAGTTGAGTTGAGTAGAAATGAAATAGATTCAAATAAATTTACTATAATTACAAATTTTATGGTTAATTCATAAGAAAATATTTAATTATAATATCAAAAAATATAATAATGTAAGTTTATAATCGTGAGCTACTTTCAAAGAAATAAATATATCCAACTAAGTCTTAATAAATATAAAGGCGATGGATGCATATAGTCTTAAGATATTTTAGGATTATATATAAAACTATTTTAGAATAGTAAAATAATATAATACTATTTAAATAATATAAAATATGCAAGGATAATGCAAGGTGGAGTTTGGGGATCCCATGGAGGCGAGGAGTACCCTCATAATCTTCGCTCTATCCACGTATATGGGGGCAAAATTTTCTTTATCCTCATCCTATTCGGGATGGATCCATATGGGAATTAGGGATAATAAAGAATATTATCATCTCTAATTATTATATATTTATAAAAAAAATTAAAATTATTATTTATTACATTATTTAGATTAAATATTAAAAATAATTCATAAAATTAGGAATACTTTATAATGGCATATTTGATACAATTAATGCCTTTTATTATCATTTTATACTATAAAAAGATACCTTTTGGTTTAATTATCAGATAAATGTTAAAACTTCATGATCCTTCAAAAATATGTTACATGATAGCGAATAATTTTTCATTAAAAGTTCTGTTAGCAAATAAAAAAATCTGCCAGCTACTGCAATACCATCTTTGCTCATTTTCATGTCATATTATTTTATATCTTAAAATCAATCAAAACTGTCTTGTGGACTGGTTGGTAAACATGGTATGTAAGCTGTTAGAAAAAGTTTTTTTTTTTTATCGCATACGGTACAAGATTATGCGCATTATGCACACTAATTTGTTATGCATGCACGTGAGCCATACAAGTAATATAAAAAAATAATAATAATAAAATTATTTTTAATATATATAATCATACATGCATGATTAAACATCATGTGTGACACACACACACACACGAAATGCATCACTCCTGATGCAAAAAGTTCTTTTCTAAGCTGTCATCAAGTTTGAATGGTGTTGGGTGTTATCTAGCTGCCATATATATATATATATATATATATATATATATATATCCATCTGGTTTCAGTTGCTACAAGTCAGCTGCTGGGCTGGCTCTCGGTATCCTCCTCCCAAGGCATTGCAAGCATTAATATCTGACATCCTCTTAATATATATATATATATATATATATATATATATCCTTTGTAGGCCAAGACAAGATTCGAGCTAATTTCGTCATCTTAGACGGATTTATCGAATGGGAATTCTCCCATCATCATCATCATCATCATCACTCCAATAACCACCGTTGGATCATGAGAATTCTTCGTGGGAAACATTAAAAATATTCCTCCCTTTCGGGAAATATCCGTTTCTTGCTGTTGGACATTTTAGGGAATCCCCCATCCAGCCAGAGTTTATAGATTCCTAAGGTCCATTTTAGTAATTTCAACGCTAACCCCCATTGGCCTAGCCGTTACCGCTGGGTTAAAACTAGGAGCTGAGACTTGAGAAAACGACGAGATAAAAGCCGGCCGCAGCTTTGGAGATCTCGACTCCCTTCTCCTCTCGTTCGCCTGGTTTCTTTTTTGCGTAAATTCGTGTCTTCTTCCTCGGACACTACTTCTCCCTCGCGTTTCCTTCCTTCCTCTCCTCGTCCTCGTCCTCGTCCTCGTCCTCGCTGGTCTTTCCCAAGCTCTTCTGCCCGAAACTTCTTCAGGCGAGGCGAGCGATCTGCACCCATTTCTCCGCTCCTTACCCGATTTCGCCGGGAAAACGCGGATTTTCTTTAGGTTTTTGGGCTCATTTGGGTGGAGATTTGTGTTTTCTGGGGCGATTTGGTGTTCTTGGTGGTGGCGGAGGGTTGAGGGTTTCGGCGTGATGGTGGCGAGGATGATGAAGTGGCGGCCGTGGCCGCCGCTGGTGTCGAAGAAGTTCCAGGTGAGGCTGGTGGTGCGGCGGATAGAGAGGGTGGCGGGGATTGAGGGGGCGGAGGAGGACGCGGCGGTGAGGTTGACGGCGGAGGTGCGGTGGAAGGGGCCGAAGGCGGCGCTGAGCTCGCTGCGGCGGACGGTGAAGAGGAACTGCACGAGGGAGGAGGAGGTGAGGGATGGGGCGGTGGAGTGGAACGAGGAGTTCGAGAGCGCCTGCACTCTCACGGCCCACAGGGAGAACTCCTTCTATCCATGGGAGATCGCCTTCGCCGTCCTCAATGTGAGTTCTAAGTTGAGAATTTTGATGTCTTGATTGATTTCTTTGTTAAATTTTACACATTTCTGATCTATTGTTCGATTTTCTTTGTAGTTGATCATCCTGTAGGGGTTTCCACAGGAGTTTTAATTTCTCGTCTATGCGTTTTTTTTTTTAATCTATTTTGAGTATTACGTATAGGTTATTTCCGCTCCACATTTCCAATTTGATTTATTGGGCGTCTGTTTTCAGGATGTTGAACTGGTTTTAACTCTGTTTTAATATTTAGCCTCCCTTTTTTTCACTACTTTTTTCTGTTTGATTTTGTTGAGAGATGATTGATTTTTTAATCTCACTCACCCTTTTGTTGGGTATAATTTTCTTTGTGAATCTTTCAATTCATCAAAACTTTTTGTTGATTGAAAAAAATTGTTCTAAGATGCCCATTCGTTTACATTACCTGAATTCTTTCTTTGTCTTTATCAATGTGAAACTGGTTTCTATTCTTATCTGTTTATATATGATATAATTCCATTATGATGCTTTGTAATCTAGTTGATAATTTATAGTTCCATTATCTGGTCTTTATGAATATTTGCTCCTTTCGGTGTTAATTATCATAAGCCAAGTATCTCTATTAGTATCTTTTTCAATAATATTTGTCATCGTATATATCTGGCTATGCAAGTCTAAACTTTTTCACAAAATTTTTTGTATCTACAATAGAGGTTTCGAGTTCTTCTACACTCACCCATCCTCTTATTTCACAAAAAAAAAAAAAAAAAAGGGTTTCTAGTATCAAAATCATGCTCGTGTCTTTGATTGAAAATATTTTTCCCCTAAATTTTTTTTTAGGCTTCCTGTTCTTAATAGATGCTTGATTATCTAAAGAAGGGGACTTAAAAATAGAAATGATATGCCTACATTGAGGGAAAGAATCAAGAAAGTTTCTTCTTAATTTTGGAAAACCTTAATTTTTTCGTGAAATTGTGAAAGGAAATTTCACATATGATCATAATTTTGTAGCCAGCCCTCCAAAACCCATGCATTGCCAATTTATATTCCCAGACGTTTCTGCTAATTTAGCAGTTGTTTGGACTCTTGCAGGACCCATGAATGTGAGTTGTGGGGTGTGTGGCCAATCATGTTCAACTAACTGCATGAGCGCATAAGTTGACATTATGTTGATGGCTGCACATGGTCGTCACCTTTTATTTTTGCAGTACATTCTAGTGCATCCTAAGGTAGTGTTTGATAGAAAAAATGTTCCATGGATAAGTGTACGGGATAGAGTCTATTTTCTGGCTATTTCTAGGGATATCCCTTGACTATCCCATAATCATATCAAATGCAAAAAAGGTAAATCCATAGGATAACTTTTTTTTACTCTGCATTTTATAGGAAATAAATTGAGGGGATAACCCATGGTTAACCATGGATTATCCCTCTAGTTAACTTTATTCCCAGCTATCCTTTATAGTTATGGCTTTTGGAAATAAGAGGGGATATCCCCTAAGTGAGACATAGGGAACATACTTTATCTAAGCAAATTTTTATAATTATGGTTTGCCCACTCATCTTTTGTTTGCCATGACATTTCATCCTCTTCTTGTATTCCTTGTGATTATAAATTGTTCATGGTAGAGCTTTGAAAGGTTAGGTGCCTAGTTGTTTGCAATTTGGGTTTTTGTTGGTTACTTTGGTTTAAAAATCAAGATAGGTCTGCCTAAAAGGAAACATGTGATGAAATTCTTAAAGATTCTTCTTCTTGTTGTCATGTTGTCGTTATGGATCAAACAAGATAACTTAAAACTGCATTGCTGAAAGTCATGACTAAATCATGGATGAAACGAAGATATACCGAAGAAAGTAGTGAAATAATGTAGACTGAAAATGCTTTAAACTCGTTATTTCAAACCTGAGTTCTATGATTTAGGATATTTCTGTTAGAGTCTAGTTGGAAAGTCCATGCATTCAGGTCAAAATTATCTCTGCAAAGTGAAAACCTTCTGAATAACATTATTTTAGTTCACCTATAGCTTTTCCATCCATTTTACCAACTGAAGGTGGAAATGGCTGGTGACTTGTTCATGTGTAACAGATGTGATTATTATCTTATTGTTTGGCATGTTTGTGTGTGTCTGTGGCGCATGTATGGCATATTTGTACAGACATTGACCTCATTTTTCCTCTGTTTTAGGCTTGAATCAGGGAACAAAAAACAAGGTATCTGTTCTTGGAATGGTTTCATTGAACCTTGCTGAATTCACATCTTCAGCTGGAGAAGAGATTGAATTGAACCTTCCATTACTGCTGCCTGGTGCTGCTACTGAGTCTCCTCCATCACTTAATGTATGCTGATTTATTTTGTTGTTCCACTATACCTTATTAAGTTATATTATATGTGATATTTCTCAAGCATTCTTCTTATATGCCTGACAAAGATTCAGTTTACTGAAAAAAAAGCTATTGCTGCTTATTATAGTTATGGTGGTCATTCTTGTAGTCTGTAGCATAATTCATTTTAATTCATTGTTTGGTTCGATTTTATGCATATTCTGTTGCCATTTTTATTGGAGTTTCAAAGGTTGTCTCCTGTGAAATCATAGTTTCTGTGACATGTTAAACTATTCATGTTGCAGCTGGTTCTCAGCGTACTGGAATTGAGAACATCCCAAGTTTCACCAGAGATGGTTCCTACTCCATTGTCACCTTCTTTGGGAGATGCTATCTCTTCAGAGAAAGATGAGCTTTCTGCTCTTAAAGCTGGATTGAGAAAGGTGAAATTCTTACAGAGTTTGTGGCAACTCGGAAGTCTAAAATAACATGCCAGGATGATGAATGTAGCGAGGGCAAGTGCTCTGCTAGGAGTGATGATGCAGAATGCACATACCCATTTGACACGGACTCGATTGATGGTGACCTTGTTGAAGGAGAACTAGAAGATGGAACACTGGACTCTAATATTAGGAAATCATTCAGTTATGGCACACTGGCATCTGCTAACCATATTGGGGGTTCATTGCACTCTGATGCAAGGACAGAGGGAGAGTATGAGGACTGGGTCTACTACAGTCATCGAAGATCTGATGTGGGTTATTCAAATGCAGAGGAGACAACACCATCCATTCCTGAACAATCTGTGTCGCAGGCTTCAAAACGAGTATTCTCCCATGGAAAAAGAGGAAGATAAGTTTTAGATCTCCCAAGGCCAAAGGAGAGCCATTATTAAAGAAACATATGGAGAAGAGGGAGGGGATGACATTGACTATGCCCGGCGGCTCCTGAGCTTCACTGATGAATCTCTTTCTGAAGGGGTATGTTTTTGTTGCTGCCCATTTTTATTGCCTTTTGTCATAATATGTCTGTGATAGGAGGATGTGCTTGCTGAACTCCATACAATTCTTTGATCTTAGATTTGATTTGCTCTCTCTCTCTCTTCCTCTCTCTCTCTCTCTCTCTCTTCTTATTGTAGAACCAGCATTTAACATCCTTTTTTCCTCTTCCGTTATCATAATGTTAAAAAGTGGCCTCTTAGATTGCCTCTAGGTATGGCGGTTGTTGAATGGGATTTGTATTTATTGTCTCGATTCTGCACAATTTATTTGTTGCCTTATTCATCTATACTTATGTGGTAGTAAGGGGAATTTTATGTACTTTGGTTGATTTTGTTTGCAGAGGAAAAAAGTGGACGAAGATGGTGTTTGAATTGCTTATTAGTATCTGATTTCGGTGACGATGATTTTGGGTGGGCAACTGGGAGTCAAGAGATGTGGTGAGCCGTGATGGCCACATGAAGCTTCCACCCAGGTCTTCTTTGCATCAATTGACCAAAGGAGTGAACGAGCTTCTGGCGAGAGTGCATGCACAGCTTTAGTTGCTGTCATCGCCGATTGTTCCAAATGAACCGGGATATGATGCCTATCAGGTCCCAGTTTGACAGCCTCATTCGAGAAGGTTCGTATGAGTGGAGGAACCTCTGCGAGAACCAGACATACCAGCAGCGCTTCCCAGACAAGCATTTTGATCTTGAAACGATTATTCAGGCAAAGATCCGCCCGCTTTCTGTCGTTCCAAGGAAGTCCTTCATTGGTTTCTTTCATCCTGAAGGTGCCGATGATACCAGTGGCTTTGATTTCCTGGATGGGGTAATGTCTTTCGACCGCATCTGGGATGGATCAGCCAAGCTGGGTCAGATTTTCCCACCAATGGAAGCCCTCATCTCTATATAGTGAGCTGGAATGATCACTTCTTTGTTCTCAAAGTTGAACATGATGCCTATTATATCATAGACACACTTGGTGAGAGGCTCTATGAAGGGTGTGGCCAGGCTTACATCCTGAAGTTCGATGAAAGCACAACAATCCACAAAATTCCTGCTGAGAAGAATGCTACAGTGAGGCCACAGGAGCTGGTAATGGTGTGGAGGGTTCCACTGGAGAGCAGCATAGTGTAGTAAAGGTGGTGGCGCTTCAGATGGGGAGCTTGTCTGCAAAGGAAAGGAGTCATGCAAGGAGTATATCAAGAACTTCTTAGCCGCAATCCCAATTAGGGAACTGCAGGAAGATATTAAGAAGGGGCTGATGGCTCTGACTCCTCTTCATCACCGACTCCAGATTGAGTTCCACTACACAGAGCCATCCAAGGAGGTGAGTGCCGCAGCATTGCCACTAACAGCAGAAGAGACTGTTCCCGAGTTTTCATGGCCGCCATTGGAGCCAGTAGTAGCATTTAACCTAGCACCTACAGCTGTCCTTGTATAGTAGAGAAGGGAGTGAGTACTTGGGGGGGGGGGGGGGGGAGGGCTGGCTGGCTGGCTGTTCTCTAACTTGGATGAAGTGTGTGTTACATAGTAGGTAGTTGCGTCTCTTCAACATGAATGGGTGCTGGCAAGAAGCAGCCCATCAAAGTTGGTCTGTTTTTCTTTCTTTTGCATTGATTTCAGCTGATCCCGTGCTTTTATTATGTCATCTCCAGCCCTAATTTTGTAAAGAAGTGTTTTCCAACTGTCTCCTAATGTCTGATATAATACTGTGTGGAATTGTTCACCACCTGTTCAAGCTGTTGTTTCTTAAAATTCTTTATTGATTTATGCATGGTTTCATTACGACTTGCAGATGGAGAACATCAGGTTTTTAGGTTAATCCCCATCTAATTAGCTATAGGGGTGATGTTTATTTGATGTATATTTTAACAGGCAAATGCTCCAAGCTAGACTTTTAATGTTATTTTGTTCTTTCTTTCCTCCTTTCAGTACAGGAGACAAGTAGGTTTCTTTGAGTGGAAGCACCAATCTAGTCAGCAAGCAGCATGCATCATATCTTGACATGATCCCCACAATTTCGTCAGAAGTTATCTCCATGATATAGAAATAGTTGGGCACTGTGAAACTCCATGATCGCAGCCACGGGACCTGCTAGGCACGCCCAAGTTGGATGACATGGACAACCGAGATTCCATGTCGAGTCGCCATCCATCGATCATCCAGGACATTGATGAATCTGTACTTCTTACTCTTTAGGCCAAAAGATTTTTCTGGCGACAAAACCGATAAGATAGCGTCAAATTTTAGCAGCCTTATCCAAGGCGTACCTCGAGGCATGCGTAAGGTCCTCTTAGCTGTGATCTTATGTACCAGTTCTGAGCGGGGGCAATCTAGAAAGGCGGACATGATTTCCAACCAGCTAGAGACGCACCTTGTTTGCTGGAACTTTAAGAGCACGGACTTCGAAGAATTTTAAAGGCGGACATGGTGGAGTGGTGCCCAGCGGCCCCAAAGAAGGAATGGTGCAGATTGGCTACAGAAGTTGGCCCCTTGGCTAACATACCATGCTGATCGAATACAGTTCTTATAGCGTGATGTACCAATACGATTTGCCACACTGAAGGTTCGGTCCGACATAGCCATAGATTCGGTCTGATTGGGATAGGCCGTACCGAAACATGCCTAACTCACAAAACCAGATCAAACAGCATGCAAATCTGTATTATTTTAAATTATTTTATATATATATAATTTTATATAATATAAATATATAAAGATGAATAAATAAATAATTTGTTATTATGATTGCTTTATCTCATTGTTCTTTTATTTGATTCTTTTCTTTATTTTTAACTGATCAAAAAAAATTCTTAATTTTTATCTTTACACTTTATTCACACAACCCAATCCCGATGTTGTCAAGTCCAATGGGTCAACTTTGATGTGGCTAATCCAACGCCGTTAGAAAATCATGAAGGAAGAAAACCAACGGAGCCCTCCTTTGGCCTTCAAAGGGCCCTTCGGCCACGATACCGTTTATGGCCTCATAAAGCCACGCGTGCCAATTGCTCTAAGCTCCCAACAGCTCCATGACCGACAGCTCCAAGGCCGATGGCTCCATGGCCGGCAGCTCCATGGCCGACGCCTCCAAGGCCGACACCCGGCACCTCCCAAGCGGCCCGGTACTTTCCTAGCCGACCCCCGGCGTGTCCAAGATAGGCGGCCCCGGCACTTTCCAGCCAGCCCTCGGCACTTCCCTGCCGCCCCGGCATCTCCGTGCCCGACGGTCGGCCCCGGCCATCCTTGGCCGGCCCCCGGCGTGTCCAAGCTAGGTGACCCCGGCACCTCCCAAGCGGCCCGGCACTTTCCTAGCCGGCCCCCGGCGTGTCCAAGCTAGGCGGCCCCGGCACCTCCCAAGCAGCCCAGCACTTTCCTAGCCGGCCTCCAGCGTGTCCAAGCAAGGCGGCCCCGGCCCCTTCCGGCAGCCCCGACACTTCCCAGCCGGCCCTCGGCACTTCCCTACCGGCCCCGGCATCTCCGTGCCCGCCGAGTCGGCCCCGGCCATCCTTGGCCGGTCCCCGGCGTGTCCAAGCTAGGCGGCCCCGGCCCCTTCCGGCCGGCCCCGGCACTTCCCAGCCGGCCCCGGCATCTCCGTGCCCGCCGAGTCGGCCCCTGCCATCCTTGGCCGGCCCCCGGCGTGTCCAAGCTAGGCGGCCCCGGCACCTCCCAAGCGGCCCGGCACTTTCCTAGCCGGCCCCCGATGTGTCAAAGCTAGGCGGCCCCGGCACCTCCCAAGCGGCCCGGCACTTCCCTAGCCAGCCCCGGCGTGTCCAAGCCAAGCGGCCCGGCACTTTCCTAGCCCGCCCCCGGCGTGTCCAAGCTAGGCGGCCCCGGCGCCTCCCAAGCGGCCCGGCACTTCCCTAGCCGGCCCCCGGTGTGTCCAAGCCAAGCGGCCCGGTACTTTTCTAGCCGGCCCCCGGCGTGTCCAAGCTAGACGGCCCCGGCACCTCCCAAGCGGCTCGGCACTTTCCTAGCCGGCCCCCGGCGTGTCCAAGCTAGGCGGCCCCCGGCGTGTCCAAGCGGCCCGACACTTTCCTAGCCGGCCCCCGGTGTGTCCAAGATAGCCAGCCCCCGGCGTGTCCAAGCTAAGCGGCCCCGGCACCTCCCAGCCGGCCCCGGCACTTTCCTAGCCGGCCCCGACGTGTCCAAGCTAGGCGGCCCCGGCCCCTTCCGGCCGGCCCCGGCACTTCCGTGCCGGCCCCCGCACTTCCCTGCCGGCCCCGGCATCTCCGTGCCTGCCGAATCGGCCCCGGCCATCCTTGGTCGGCCCCCGGCGTGTCCAAGCTAGGCGGCCCCGGCCCCTTCCGGCCGGCCCCGACACTTCCCAGCCGGCCCCCGACACTTTCCTGCCGGCCCCGGCATCTCCGTGCCCGCCGAGTCGGCCCCGGCCATCCTTGGCCGGCCCCGGCGTGTCCAAGCTAGGCGGCCCCGGCACCTCCCAAGCGGCCCGGCACTTTTCTAGCCGGCCTCCGCGTGTCAAAGCTAGGCAGCCCCGGCACCTCCCAAGCGGCCCGGCACTTCCCTAGCTGGCCCCCGGCGTGTCCAAGCCAAGCGGCCCTGCACTTTCCTAGCCGGCCCCCGGCGTGTCCAAGCTAGGCGGCCCTAGCACCTCCCAAGCGGCCCGGCACTTCCCTAGCCGGCCCTCGGCGTGTCCAAGCCAAGAGGCCCGGCACTTTCCTAGCCGGCCCCCGGCGTGTCCAAGCAACCCGACACTTTCCTAGCTGGCCCCCGGCGTGTCCAAGATAGCCGGCCCCCGGCGTGTCCAAGCTAAGCCGGCCCCGGCACTCTCCTAGCCGGCCCCTGGCATGTCCAAGCTAGGCGGCCCCGGCCCCGATACTTCCCAGCCGGCCCCGGCATCTCTGTGCCCGCCGAGTCGGCCCCGGCCATCCTTGGCCGGCCCCTCTCGGCCCGGGCGTCTTCAGGCCCGCCGAGTCGTCCCCGGCCATCCTAGCCGACCCTTTTTGGCCCCGGCATCTCCGAGCCGGCCGGGCTGGCCCCAGCCATCCCTGGCCGTCCCCGCCCCGGCACTTCCTGGCCGGGGAGGACGGCCTCGGCTTTCCCCTCTCCAATGGGACAGGACCTACCAACCAGCTGCAGCCACCCACTTTGATGGGACTTAACCTGCAGTCCTGACATATCAAAGAAGGAAGCAAGCTCTGCCATTGCTGCCATCACCTTAAATGCTCTGACAAGTGGTAAACCCCATGCCTCACAGACATCAGCTCTGACACTTCACCCATCAAGGTCATCATTACAAGGCCTTAACTAGTCAAGCCAGACAAACTCTAAGCACCTATAAAATGGGTAAGAGGGACCCCCAACCAGGTAACTAAACTGAACTGAACGGGACTAAAAACTGATAACTACAACAATACTCTTAAACGCTCATTCTTGTTCACAGAGAGCTCTTCTCTGAGCCTCTCTCTCTCTCTCTTTCGAGCTTCCTCAAGCTCACGGCTATTGCCCAGAGCACTGACTTGAGCGTCGGAGGGTCCCCGCCGGAATCTCCGACCCCCGGGACTTTTGTAGGCTCCCAGATGCGAGAAGCTCGCCAGAAGATCTCGGGCTCGCTGGAAAAGATGACCGGACGCTCGCGGACATTCGAGGGGGGTGATCTCGCGGATCAGATTGATCTCTTTTTCCACACCAAAAAGGGTTTATTCGAGCCCCTTTTCAGCTGTGACCTCAGTCGCTAACTTGGGCATCGGAGGGTCCCACCGGAGAATCCTCTGCGGTCTTTGGACTTCTTTGCGGGCAACCTGGTGAAGCGAAGGTTGGAGAAGCACTCCGTTCCCGATGTTTAGGATCGGTGATTGGGCGTTATCAAATTGGCGCACCAGGAAGGGGGAGAAAGCAGAGTTCTGTGACACTAAGCTACAAGCTATCACTCCCTCTACGACAACAATGGTGGATAAAAATATGGTGATGACAAAGACCCATGGAGCTTCCGCCAGTAACGCTGGGGGGAGGCACCCTCAACGAGCTGGTTCAGCAGGGTCACTTGGGCAAATTCGTTCGAAGGGGAAACCTTCCTACTCCAGGTCCATCGGTGCCTCCGACACTTCAGACCGGCATGGACAATGCCCCAATGGAGAAGACCATAGCTATGATTTCCTGGGGGGCATGTGGTGGTTCAAAAAGACAGCGAGAGGGAATAGATTCTGTAATTCCTTTCTTTGGAAAGGATTTAGATGGGGTAGTTAATAAGCATGACGACAGCATCGTTGTGTCCATGACCATAACTAAACATCCTGTAAAAAGAATTTTAGTTGATAGTGGGAGTTTGGTGGATGTTTTGAGCTACAAAGCTTTTGTTCGGATGAATCTGTTGAGGTCTTCCCTTCGACCCATCGCCACCCCTCTAACGGGCTTCACTGGAGACTCGGTGAGAGTTGAGGGGGAGATCGCCCTCCCTGTCACAGCTAGGACCCCTCCATGCCAAAGCACCGTGGTCATAAATTTTCTTGTGGTCCGGGTCCCGTTGGCTTATAACGCTATATTGGGGAGACCATGATTGAATTTGCTAGATGTTGTGATCTCGACCAAGAGATTATTGGTAAGATTCCCCACCGATGACGGAGTTGGAGAAATAAAAGGAGAACAAAGCCCGCCACCGCTTTGCTACCACTTGTCTCCCAGCCCACTGGAAGCGGCATCGGCAATAGCCTCTGAGCCGCTCGACCCCCGGGAGCTGAGAAGGAGGGGGGAACCAGCCGAGCACCTCCTGACCCTTCCCTTGGGGGATGACCCGGCAAGGACTGTCCAGGTTGGGGCGTTGCTTCCAGAGGAGACACGTGATCGACTTCTCACCTTCCTGCGTGCCAACGCCGACGTCTTTGCATGGTCGTCCTCAGACATGCCGAGCATCCCTGAGAAGGTGATCACCCATCGGCTCAACCTCAGGCCAGAGTGTCGACCAGTCTGATAGAAGAAAAGGAGCTTCGCTCCAGATAGACAGAAAGCTATCGACGAGGAAGTTCGCAATCTAATGGCTGCGGGCCATATTCGGGAAGTTCATTATCCTGAATGGTTGGCCAACGTGGTGATGGTCCGTAAGACCAATGGAAGTTGGAGAATGTGTGTGGATTTCATCGATCTCAACAAAGCATGCCCTAAAGACAGCTTTCACCTGCCCTGGATCGATCAACTGGTGGACGCTACATCCGGTCATGAGATCCTTAGCTTCATGGATACTTTCTCTGGGTACAACCAGATCAGAATGAACCCGGTGGATGAGGAAGCTACCTCCTTCATAACTGAGAAGGGGTTGTACTGCTACAGGTAATGCCTTTTGGGCTAAAAAATGCGGGAGCCACCTACCAAAGGTTGATGAATAAAGTCTTCGAAGGCCAGATAGGATGTAATATGGATGTGTATGTGGATGACATGCTGACAAAAAGCATCCATGCCACCAACCATATCGCTGACTTAACAGAGACTTTTGACAACCTACGCCGGTACCAGATGAAGCTGAACCCATGCAAGTGTGCATTTGGGGTGACAGCCAAAAGTTCTTGGGTTTCATGGTAACCCAGTGGGGGATCGAGGCAAACCCGGACAAAGTTCAAGCCATCTTGGACATGAGGTCTCCCATCAACAAGAAGGAAATACAGCACCTGACGGGAAGGGTGGCCGCCTTGAGTTGCTTCCTGTCCAAGTCCGCTGAAAGGTGCCTACCTTTCTTCAAGGCGCTCCGCAAGGTCAATGGATTCGAATGGACAAAAGAATGTCAAGAGGCGTTCGAGGGGCTAAAGGAATTCTTATCTACCCCGCCGCTGCTATCCAAGCCAACAGGTGGAGAAGAACTCCTATACCTCGCGGCTTCCCATGAAGCCGTTAGTTCTATGCTGGTCCGCGTGGACACCAATGGCATGCAAAAGCCAGTGTACTACACAAGCAAGGTGCTCCACGATGCAGAGACCAGGTACTCGAAGATTGAGAAGATTATCTTCACGTTGATCGTGTCTGCCCAGCGTCTGCGGCCATACTTCCAAGCCCACCCGATCGCGGTGATCATAGACCAACCTCTAAAGACAGTTCTCGCTCACCCGAATACTTCCGGCCGACTGGCAAGGTGGGCGCTTAAGTTGGAGGAATTCGATCTGTCTTTTCGCCCCCGGTCGGCCATGAAATCTCAAGTCTTGACGGATTTTTTGGTCAAATGCACTTGGGGAGAGGAGCAACCTGAAGAACCTTCTACGAACCCCTCGCCTCTCGGAACCAGTGATGATGAATGAGTCCTTCATGTAGACGGGGCGTCGAATTCTCAAGGGAGCGGAGCATGCCTCATCTTGGCCAACTCGGATGGAGTTGTAACCGAGTGCGCACTCCACTTCCTCTTTCCAGCTACTAATAATCAGGCAGAATATGAAGCTCTGCTGTCTGGGATGAGATTAGCTCAAGAGCTTGGGGTGAAACGCCTTAGGGCGTTCACCGACTCCCAACTGGTCGCTGGCCAAATCGCAGGGGAATATGAAGCAAGGGATCCCATCATGTCCCGCTACCTAAGTATGGTACGATCGCTAGCTTCTCTCTTAGCTTACTTTAACGTTAGCTACATCCCTCGACAGGAGAATGCTAGAGCCGACGCTTTATCCCATCTTGCCACCTCAACTGATGGGATGCTGGGAAGAGCTTATGTAGAGCACTTAGAAGCCCCGAGTATTGACGCATCAAGAGAAACTCTACCAGTTGAGCAGGAGCCTTCCTGGATGGATGCCTATGTCCGGTACTTTACCAAGGGTACCCTCCCAGAAGACCCTGCCGAGGCCAAGAAACTTAAAAGACGGGCCCCAAAATTTTTTATAATGGAGGGAAAGCTCTATCGGAGGTCGTTCTCATACCCAGTTCTCAGATGTGTTAGCCCCACCGAAGCAAATTATATCCTGCGAGAGATACATGAAGGTATATGTGGAAGCCATCTGGAGGGCAGAGCTCTCGCATACAAAGCCCTATGGCAGGGGTATTACTGGCTGACAATGAAGGAGGACGCATCCGAACTTGTAAAGAGGTGTGACAGCTGCCAGCGCCATGCTAACATTCAACATCAACTAGCGTCCCAGCTGACCCCCCTGGCCGCACCCTGGCCCTTCGCACAGTGGGGCATGGACATCCTGGGACCGTTCCCTCCAGCCTCCGGACAATGCAAGTTCCTAGTGGTGGCAGTTGATCATTTCACCAAGTGGATCGAGGCGGAGGCTCTCGCTAAGATCACCGAGGTAAAATAAGGTCTTTCTTCTGGAGGTCTGTGGTGTGCCGGTTCGGGCTACCGCACACCCTCGTTACTGACAACGGCCGATAGTTTGACAACACGATCTTTGAAATTCTGGTGGGCCTAGGCAGCCATCATCGATTCACCTCTGTGGGGCACCCCCCAACGGCGCAGCCGAGGTGACCAACCGCATCATCCTCCAAGGGCTCAGGGTACGACTAGATGGCTCAAAGGGTGCTGGGTGGAGGAACTCCCCAGTGTATTGTGGGCCTACCACACGATGCTACGAGCCCCTATCGGGGAAACTCCTTTCAGCCTAGACTTTGGAATCGAAGCAGTCATTCCGGTGGAGATAGAAGTTCCAGTCCCCGGACAGAATTATACCATAAGGAAAGCAACTCAAGCCAGCTGCGAGCCGATCTACATTTAGTGGAAGAACTGCGAGACCAAGCGCAACTTCGCATGGCGGCTTTCCGTCAGCAAGCGGCCAAATACTATAATGCTCGAGTACGATCCAAGACGTTTCTGGAGATCTCGTTCTGCGAAGAGCTGAAGTGTCAAAGCCAACAGAGGGGGGCAAGCTGGCACCGAAATGGGAAGGACCATACCGTGTCAAGGAGGTGCTTCACCACGGGGCATACAAAGTCGAAGAGCTAGACGAGAAACCGCTTCCTCGCACCTGGAACGTTAACAATTTACACCGGTATTATCAGTAATGTGCTATCTTCATTAATTTGAGTCTACTTGACAGATTGCTCTTCGAAATGTTCACATTATTCTTGAGTGATTAGGCTCGGCAGCAAAGACCGGCTCCACGTTGGCTCCAAAGACTGGCTCCGTGTCGGCAATAAAGACCGACCCCGCGCCGGCACCAAAGACCGGCTCCGCATCGGCAATAAAGATCGGCTCCGCGTCGGTAATTAAGACCGGCCCCGCGTCGGCACCAAAAACCGACTCCGCATCGGCATCAAAGACCGGCCCCGCGTCGGTAATTAAGATCGGCCCTGCATCGGCACCAAAGACCGACTCCCTGGCACCAAAGACCGGCCCCGCATCGGCACCAAAGACCGACTCCGCATCGGCACCAAAGATCGGCCCCTCGGCAATTAAGACCAGCCCCGCATCGGCACCAAAGACCGACTCCGCTCGGCACCAAAGATTCGGCAATTAAGATCGGCTCCGCGTCGGCAGTTAAGACCGGCGCCCCGCGTTGGCACCAAAGACCAGCTCCGCATCGGGTTAAGACCGGCCCCGTGCCGGCACCAAAGACCGGCCCCGCGCCGGCACCAAAGACCGGCTCCGCATCGGCAATAAAGATCGGCTCAGCGTCGACAATTAAGATCGGCCCCACGTCGGCACCAAAGACCGACTCCGCGTCGGCACCAAAGACCGGCTCTGCGTCGGCAGTAAAGACCGTCCCCACGCCGGTACCAAAGACCGACTCCGTCGGCACCAAAGACCGACAGCAATTATATCGGCCGGCCCCGCGTCGGCACCAAAGACCGACTCCGCGTCGGCACCAAAGAACATCAATTAAGAGCACAAAGACAGCTCCGCATCGGCAATAAAGACCGGCTTCGCGTCGGCAATTAGGACCGGTGCCCCGCTCGACACCAAAGACCGGCTCCGTGTCAGTTAAGACCGGTTCGGCACCAAAGACCGGCTCTGCATCGGCAGTTAAGACCGGTTCCGCATGGCACCAAAGACCGGCCCTGCTGGCACCAAAGACCGGCTCCCAGCATCAGTAATTGGGGACAACATTTTGGCGCACAGTCCCCTTTCATGCGACATATCTAGCAAGGTAGTAAGCGTTCCATGGCTTCGCGCCTGCACAAGCAGGGTCTTGTACTACCTACTATTCTCAACTGTCATCTCTACAACCGAAATTGATCCCGCATCAGTTCTTGACAGGAGGAGTCGTGTTTCGTGAAGCTCACGCAGCCAAAGCTGATTATGACCAAAAGCATGCGATGAGGATTAAAATATTCATTGATGGCTAAAAGTTTACAAAATTGCCGATCTGAGTCGGGCTTGGAGCAATATAAAAAAAATACTAAGGGTCATTTGGGGCCGGGTCATCGTCTTCAGGGACGTCATCTGGCTTCAGCCCTTCAATATCCTCGAGGTCGTAGAGTTCTTGGTTCCTTGTCTTGGAAAGTAGCTACGAAGGTTATTCTAACCCAATGCGAACCAGGTTTAGGTTAATTCTAACTCGGTTCATGCGAACCAGGTCTGGGTTAATTCTAACCCGGTTCATGCGAACCAGGTCTGGGTTAATTCTAACCCGGTTCATGTGAACCAGGTCTGGGTTGATTTAATGTGTTGATTTAATGTGTTGATTTAATGTGTTGAGCAACGCTTCGCTCGCAGCGATGACGCTTTGGCTCTCCAGATCTCATAACCGAAGCGTCTCGCTGCGACATTAAAAAGGGGGGTGCC
Organism: Calamus simplicifolius; assembly: GCA_900491605.1. Taxonomy (NCBI): domain Eukaryota; kingdom Viridiplantae; phylum Streptophyta; class Magnoliopsida; order Arecales; family Arecaceae; genus Calamus; species Calamus simplicifolius. Next base: position 225,915 of record UESW01004208.1, read on the forward strand.
CTCCCTCCTAGTACTCAGAGTCCGCGTCCCCTCCAGGTAATTCTCTGCTCATCCTCTTAGTGCGAGAGGCTGAGAGGAGAGAGAGAGAGAGATAGCGAGAGAGAAAGAGCGCGTGAGAGAGACAGAGAGAGAGAGACAGCGAGACAGAGAGAGAGAGAGGAAACCGGCCGATCCCCTTGGTTCAGGCCCGGCGGCGTGCTCGCCGCCGCGCCGGGCCTGATACTTGGCCGGTGACTCCGCCGGCACCATGGGCAGCGTCCGGCGGAGTGGTGGCAGTGATAGAGAGAGAGAGAGGGCCAATCGGCCTCTCTCTCATCCGGTGACGGAAGCCAAACCGGCTTCCGTCGGTTGGTTCAGGCCCGGCGGCGTCGCCGCCTCGCCGGGCCTGAGCTTCGGGCTGGCGCCTCCACCGGCGCCGGGCGTGCGTCCGGTGGAGGTCCGGCCGGCCATGGTGGCCGGCCGTGCCGCGGCACGCCGTGCGGACCATTGATGAGGATGGATTTAAGGGGGAGGCTCACGGCGACAGCCGGCTCCGGTCCGGCCAATGGTGGCCGGACCGTTAAGTCGCCGGCATGGTGACAGTCGGATGAAATCGGCCGGCCGCGGCGGCGGCCGGCTCTGGCCCGGCCTCCGGTGGCCGGACCACCGTGGATTCGGCCGGCGGCGGCCCTGGCCGCCGGCAAATCCCCTGTTCGGAAGAAACAGGGGATCGGGGATGGGCCGGCTGGGCCGGCCGGTCAGGCCTTTTGGGCCATGAGATTTTGGGCTGATTTTGGGCCCTGTAACGGGCCGGATATAAAATAATTATATGGTTGGAATCTAGGTTGAATTCTAGTTTCTGGGGATATTTTACTTCCCCATTTGAGTGAGTATGGTGAGAGATATTCGAGTCCGAAGTTGGGCCCGTGGATTGGTCAGGGTAGAGTCTTAGGAATCATTTCATTATCCATATTTTAATCAATTAATTGTGTAAATGATCCTGTAGGTATCCCGACATCTGATTAGCTGATATATCTGTTGGATTGCGTGCGAAGGTAAGTAAGCCAGTTATCAGTTTATTAAATAATTTATTTCAGGATATGCGTAGTTAAATTGTGAATTGTGATATGAAGAATTGTTATTGGCTAAATTTGTAAGTAGATGAATATTATGAATACATGGCTGTTATGTACTACGATTTCATGTGTGGATGCTATGCATGAGAGATGCATGGAGATGCAGTATGCTGCATGCTATGCCATGCAGTTGCTATGCATGAGAGATGCAGTTATTATGACATTGATGTGATGTATTACATGCAATTGTTCAGTAAGTATAATCCACTGTTTTACAATATTGATGTATTGATATGATGAGTGATGTGATGTGAGGTACTGTTATGTGTCGCCGCGGCTCTCCTTTATCATGTCATACCCAGAACTTCGATACTTGTTGGCACACCATGGTATTTCGACCCTACTTCAGTAGGGGGGATACTTGTTGGTACACTATGGTATTTCGACCCTACTTCAGTAGGGGGGATACTTGGTATCTATGGTATTTCGACCCTACTTCAGTAGGGGGATACTTGTTAGTATACTATGGGACCCTACTTCAGTAGGGGGGATGCATGTTGGTACATTATTGAGATATTGCAGGGCCGTGGGTCACATTTACAGTTACCATTGAGAGTATAAACAGTGGGTTTACTTATATAGTATAATTGAGCGGTTATGGATGCAAATGATTGGTATTATATTCATAAGTGCCGCCGCGGTTCTCCTTTGCTATGGCCATACACATCTAGAGGATGTGCTCAGATGAGGCATTGCAGGGCCGTGGGACACGCATGATATAATACTTACATTGCATAATGGAGTGATTGTGAATGCAAAAGAATGAATTATATATATGTGCCGCCGCGGCTCTCCTTTGTTATGGGGCATTGCAGGGCCGTGGGACACATATGATATAATATAACAATTGGAATGCTTTATATGCACTGATAATTTGCTATGATATAATACAACAATGATGAGTGCAAATGATTTGAATTATATTTATATGTGCCACCGCGGCTCTCCTTTGTTATGGGGCATTGCAGGGCCTTGGGACACATATGATATAATATAACAATGATGGGTTTACTTACATTGCATGTTTGAGTATTTGTGAAATGTTTATGCATGCAGATCATTTATATGCTTATTGATTGCTATGCTATGATTTGACTGTATAACGTGGTTTACTTACTGAGTGTAATCTCATAAAAATATTATAATGTTTTTGCTACAGGACCATGAGATTTGAGAATAACATGTTGGAGTGATGGACCTCAACTCAAATAAAATATAGATTTTGTTTTATTGCTATACCAGTGTATTTATGTGTAGGGCTTGATGCCCAGACTATTATTGTGGTGTGTAAGGAACCATAGGTTCGTTGGAGCTTCTATTTAAAATAAAGTGGATTCATATGTTGATGTAACCCCAGTAATGCTTATGTGTAGGGCTTGTAGCCCAAATCTTTAGTTATGGATTGTATTAAAGACATGGACTTGAATGATATATAGGTTGTTGCTTTTCTTGAATTCAGTGTCATGTTTCGGGACGCCTTGCGTGCCCGGCACGCGGCGGGTTGTCACCCTAGCTCAAAAAAGCTCTTTGGGGTCGGGGGTGACTCCATGGTTATCTCAGGACATGTTGGACCGGGGACAGACATATTGACATGATGACCCTAGGGACACAGACATATTGACATGATAACACGAGAGAACATATTTTGATGACATTATACTTAGAGTCACCTGACACATTAGTTTATGATGATATTAACCACATCTAATTTAACAGGAATAGTTATGGCTCGCCGTACTAGGAGCCAACTGTATGAGGAGGACTCTCTGGCGCAGTCTATGCAGGACATGCAGCATCAGAGTGCGCAGCGGAAGCGTGGTGGGCCCATAACCCACAGGACCCAGGTTATGATCTTAGGGACATATGCATAATGACACTCTAGGCAAAATACTTGGATGACATTGAGACAATTATGACTTTCAAGGAATTTCATGAATTATGCTTTGGAAGCTTGAAATTTAAAGTTTATCAAGATATTAATTGAATTACAAGTTTGATAGGAATTGAGAATGAACCATCGCAAGCCAATGATATTATGTGGCTCCCTAGCTGGTACCTTGATCAGTGGGGAGGTCAAGGGCTTCTAGAGGTTTTAGCTCCATTAAACTTGTTGGAAATGATTCGTAGCAGTTTCAGACCTTTAAATAATATGGGAGATGAAATTTTAATTGGATATGCAATAAAAGACAGATGATATATGGAATATGATATAGTAGTTGAAAATTCAATTGATGACTAATATGACTAAGATCATCATTATGTTCATATTGCAATTGAGTTGATATGTGGATTTGGAGTTAGTAAATCTAAATTTGAATGTGGATGTATATAATGAATTTTATTGTAGAACTTACATTGTTGATATTGTAAGTTTAAGATTATGAGCTAATCTGCCGATTATAGGGATGATTAATATTGATGATGTTTTCATAAGGCTTAGTGAATTAAGCTGAATTTCTGTCCGACCTTCCACCCTCAAATTGATGGACAATCTGCATGAACCAATTAGATTTTGATGATATACTGCGAGCCTATGTAATGGATTTAAGAGGTGCTTGGTATTGTTCTTACCCTTAATGAAATTGCCTATTTATCGATTACAAGCCAATATTCAAATGGATTCATTTCAATTGTCTACGATATAAGGTATAGATTTCCTTCATATTGAGATGAGGTGAGAGCGACAATTTTGGACTGAGTTTGTTTAACAGCTATGAAAAGTATCATTAATTAAAGCAGTTTTTGTAGCTCAAAGTTAATAGAAAAGTTATGTTAATGATCAAAAGAAAGATTTGAAATTTCAGGTTAAAGATCATTTGGAAGCTTTGCTAACCAATGATGTTATGAGGTCTGTGTTAGAGGTGGCTTGAGCCACAAAAAATTGGGTCATTTGAAACTTTGATCAAGATAAAGGAAGTGTCTTATAGCTTAGTACTGTTTTCATTACTCTTTGTAGTGTTCAATGTGTTTCATATCTTTATGACAGAGGAAGTATATTTCAAACCCTGTTATGTGTTATAACTTGAACCAATTTAGCTTAAGAAAGAATTGACCTATGAAGATCATCTTGTACACACTATGGACCGTAAGAATCAAGTTCTAAATAGTGTAGTATTCCTTATGTCAAAGATCAGTAGAATAATCATTCTAAGGGAGAGACTATTGGGAGCCTAAGGAGGAAATGGGAAAGAAAAATCCATAATTATTTGTATCTTATGACAGATCAATGATGTATCGATGACCGTGACTTTTAATGAAATTTAATTGATTATGAGAGGGAAAATTTGGATTCTATATTCTATTGGATGTATATTAATTTCGAGAACGAAATTCTTATAAGGAGGGGAGAATGTAGTACCCGGTTCCTACGAACCAGGTTTAGGTTAATTCTAACCCGGTTCATGCGAACAGGTTTAGGTTAATTCAACTCGGTTCATGCGAACCAGGTCTGGGTTAATTCTAACCCGGTTCATGCGAACCAGGTCTGGGTTAATTCTAACCCGGTTCATGTGAACCAGGTCTGGGTTGATTTAATGTGTTGATTTAATGTGTTGATTTAATGTGTTGAGCAATGCTTCGCTCGCAGCGATGACGCTTTGGCTCTCCAGATCTCATAACCGAAGTGTCTCGCTGCGACATTAAAAAGGCAGGGGGTGCCCTCCCTCCTAGTACTCAGAGTCCGCGTCCCCTCCAGGTAATTCTCTGCTCATCCTCTTAGTGCTAGAGGGAGAAAGAGAGAGATAGCATGAGAGAGAGGGAGAAAGAGAGAGAGATAGCATGAGAGAGAGGAGAGAGAGAGAGAGATAGCGAGAGAGAAAGAGCACGTGAGAGAGACAGAGAGAGAGAGACAGCGAGACAGAGAGAGAGATGAGGAAACCGGCCGATCCCCTTGGTTCAGGCCCGGTGGCGTGCTCGCCGCCGCGCCGGGCCTGATACTTGGCCGGTGACTCCGCCGGCACCATGGGCAGCGTCCGGCGGAGTGGTGGCGGTGATAGAGGAGAGAGAGAGGGCCAATCGACCTCTCTCTCATCCGGTGATGGAAGCCAAACCGGCTTCCGTCGGTTGGTTCAGGCCCGGCGGCATGCTCGCTGCCTCGCTGGGCCTGAGCTTCGGGCTGGCGCCTCCACCGGCACCGGGCGTGCATTCGGTGGAGGTCCGGCCGACCATGGTGGCCGGCCGTGCCGCCGGCACAGTTGAAGCCGTGCGGACGATTAGAGAGAAAATGAGAGAATCAGAGAGGATTTGAATGAAATTGATGAGGATGGATTTAAGGGGGAGGCAGGTCACGGCGATAGCCGGCTCCGGTCCAGCCAATGGTGGCCGGACCGCCCCCAATTTCGCCGGAGAAGTCGGCGGCATGGTGACAGTCCGAACGGATGAAATCGGAGAGTGAGAGAATGAGAGAGAAAGATAGAGGGAGAGTGGCCGGCCGCGGCGGCGACCGGCTATGGCCTGGCCTCCGGTGGCCTGACCACCGTGGATTCGGCCGGCGGTGGCCCTGGCCGCCGGCATCTTTTCAATCCCCTATTTCGGAAGAAACAGGGGATCGTGGGATGTTTTGTTGCTGGGCCGGCTGGACCGGCCGGTCTGGGCCTATTGGGCCATTTTTTGGGGCCATTTTAGACAGAGTTTTTGGGCCCTGTAACGGGCCGAAAAATATAAATAATTATATGGTTGGAATCTAGGTTGAATCTAGTTTCTGGGGATGATTTTACTTCCCCATTTGAGTGAGTATGGTGAGAGATATTCAAGTCCGAAGTTGGGCCCGTGGATTGGTTAGGGTAGAGTCTTAGGAATCATTTCATTATCCAGATTTTTATCATTTAATTGTGTAAAATGATCCTGTAGGTATCCCGACATCTGATTAGCTGATATATCTATTGAATTGCGTGCAAAAGTAAGTAAGCCAGTTATCAGTTTATTAAATAATTTGTTTTAAGATATGCGTAGTTAAATTGTGAATTGTGATATGAAGAATTGTTATTGGCTAAATTTGTAAGTAGATGAATATTATGAATACATGGCTGTTTATGTACTACGATTTCATGTGTGGATGCTATGCATGAGAGATGCAGTTATTATGCATGAGAGACGCAATTATTATGCATGAGAGATGCAGTTGCTATGCATGTGAGGTGTTGTTGCTATGCATGTGAGATGCTGTTGCAATGCATGAGAGATGCAGTTATTATGAAATTAATACGATGTATTACATGCAATTGTTCAGTAAGTATAATCCACTATTTATACAATATTATGTTGTTATTGATATGATGAGTGTATGTGATGTGAGGTACTGTTATGTGTCGCTGCGGCTCTCCTTTATCATGTCATACCCTGGTATTTCGACCCTACTTCAGTAGGGGGGATACTTGTTGGCACACCATGGTATTTCGACCCTACTTCAGTAGGGGGGATACTTGTTGGCACACTATGGTATTTCGACCCTACTTCAGTAGGGGGGATACTTGTTGGTACACTATGGTATTTGACCCTACTTCAGTAGGGGGGATACTTGTTAGTATACTATGGTATTTCGACCCTACTTCAGTAGGGGGGATACTTGTTAGTATACTATGGCATTTCGACCCTACTTCAGTAGGGGGGATGCATGTTGGTACATTATGGAGATATTGCAGGGCCGTGGGTCACATTTACAGTTACCATTGAGAGTATAAACAGTGGGTTTACTTATATAGTATAATTGAGTGGCTATGGATGCAAATGATTGGTATTATATTCATAAGTGCCGCCACGGTTCTCCTTTGCTATGGCCATACACATCTAGAGGATGTGCTCAAATGAGGCATTGCAGGGCCGTGGGACACGCATGATATAATACTTACATTGCATAATGGAGTGATTGTGAATGCAAAAGAATGAATTATACTGATATGTGCCGCCGCGGCTCTCCTTTGTTATGGGGCATTGCAGGGCCGTGGGACACATATGATATAATATAACAATTGGAATGCTTTATATGCACTGATAATTTGCTATGATATAATACAACAATGATGAGTGCAAATGATTTAAATTATTTATATGTGCCGCCGCGGCTCTCCTTTGTTATGGGGCATTGCAGGGCCATGGGACACATATGATATAATATAACAATGATGGGTTTACTTACATTGCATGTTTGAGTATTTGTGAAATGTTTATGCATGCAGATCATTTATATGCTTATTGATTGCTATGCTATGATTTGACTGTATAACGTGGTTTACTTACTGAGTGTAATCTCATAAAAATATTATAATGTTTTTGCTACAGGACCATGAGATTTGAGAATAACATGTTGGAGTGATGGACCTCAACTCAAATAAAATATAGATTTTGTTTTATTGCTATACCAGTGTATTTATGTGTAGGGCTTGATGCCCAGACTATATTATTGTGATGTGTAAGGAACCATAGGTTCGTTGGAGCTTCTATTTAAAATAAAGTGGATTCATATGTTGGTGTAACCCCAGTAATGCTTATGTGTAGGGCTTGTAGCCCAAATCTTTAGTTATGGATTGTATTAAAGACATGGACTTGAATGATATATAGGTTGTTGCTCTTCTTGAATTCAGTGTCATGTTTTGGGATGCCTTGCGTGCCCGGCACACGGTGGGTTGTCACCCTAGCTCAAAATTTTGGGTCTGAGGCGTGACACGGCCTCGTAAGCAAACGTCGTTGACTCGGCTTGCTCCTTATTAAAGGCTTTAGACTTCCTGAAATCCTCTACGGCCCCTGCAGGTCTTATCTCAGCGTCAAGGGCTTTCCGCTCGGCCTCGACGGCCTCCCTCTTGGCTTCAGTCACCGCCGCCTCCAAATCAGCAATCTTGGCATCGGACTGGCAGGCGACCTCTTTGGCTGCATCTATTTCAATGGAGGCGAGATCCAATGGATTCTTCAAAATGCACATCTCTGATTCCACTACCTCCAGCCTCTCCTCGGCCCTTCTTTGCTTCTCTTCGGCCACCTGGGCATTATCCAGCTCATTGGCCGCACGACGCTGGGCAACTTCCAGCGCGTACTCTGCCTTCTCAGCTCTCAGTCGGATGGCTTCAACTTCGCCCTTTAAGGTGGCCCGGGTATCCTCCAAGGCCATCTCTACCTTTTCTGCCCTAGCCTGGAGTGATAGCATGTCCTCCCGTGACTGGTCGAGAGCAGCATCACTCAGGGTCCAAAGGTCCCTCATGGCGATCAGAGAATTCAGCGCCTGGACGGAATGTCGATGTTTAAAAAAAAACGACAACAAAACAAACAAAACAGAGAGGAAGAAGATAATGGGGCAAAAGCTCACCCAAAGATGTGCCACAGACGCCTCGCGGAAGAAGGTGGTCCTCCCTTGATGCCGGAGAAACTCCTGCACCGCTACCACAGATGCTTCGTCCAATGCCCGCTTGGCTCAGCGGCTGTGGTTCGCCAATAGTGATTGGAAGGACGGATCGACACCCCTCCTTTCCCTTGGCGCGGGGGCCGTGGGGGAGGATTCTGCCTCCGACTCTACTGCCTCCGGCCCCTTGGCTGGTAGAGGTGCTTCGGTTGTTGCCCCTATGGGGGGCACGATAACTGCGGGAGGTAGCCTTATTGTTGCAGGGACCTGCTCCGTCTCTGCGGCTTCGAGCAGGGGTGATGGCGATTTTGCGACCTACTCTGGAAAAGGATCGAGCAGAATGATAGGAGGAGCTGGAACTGAAGGTGATCTTCTTTCTCCTATTTGACTCCGCTCGACTTCCTCGTCGACCCCGGCCCTTACCATATCTTTCCTGGCGGGCTCATCGACTTGGGCTCTGGCTGCCTCGCACACGTGCGGGGGATCCACAACTTTGGCCCTTTTAGCGTCGGCCTCACCAGCGTCGGCCCTTCCAGTGTCGACCTTCTTCAAAACCTTAGCGCGCAGGGGTTTCACAACTTTAGCCCCTCCAGCGCCGGCCCTCCCTGCGTCGGCCCTCCTTGGAATTTTGGCGACGGCCCTCCTCTCAGCAAGGGACTCATTCCCCGTTGCCTTCCTCTTCTTAGTGGCCGCCTGCTTGAGCTCGCGAAGCGATGGCATCATCCCTATAAAGGTGGGAGATGAATAAAAAAAACAGAGAGAAGAAAGAAGGAAAAAGGTGAGTAATCAAGTGCTCACCACCAGAAGGAATTAAGCCGGCGAGACGAAGGTTTTCATCGACCAGAAGCTTATTGCATCGAGGGACGTCGGTAGTCAAAAGCTGCCCGAATGCCATTCGATCCCTTGGAGAATAGAAGAATCCCTATTAGCATCAATGTTGGGTGTCCCCCAGCTTCCACTCACCCCTTCGATATCAGCAAAAAAGAACTTATCCTTCCACCCTTTAACGGAGGTGGGAAGGTACAACTTAAGGATCCTAGTAGGCCTAGGAGTGAAGGACCACCAACCCGACTGCTTGCGGAGGGTATAAAAACTGCGGAATAAGGAGATGCTGGCCTCTATGCCTTGCAGGTGACAGAAAACCAGAAAGCCAACGATGGTTTGGATCGAGTTAGGAACTAACTGGGAAGGTGTTAGAGAATATCGGTCCAGAAGATTGAGGATGAAAGGGTGGATAGGTAGTCGAAGTCCGGCCTTAAAGAAGGCTCAGTACAAGGCAAATCTTCCGGGACGGGAAGAGGTTACCCTGTCATCAGGAGCAGGGTAGAACCGACATAGGTTCGACAGAAAACTATACTTGGCTCACAGGTTTACTATGTCTTGAGCAGACATAGTGGAAGCAGTCCCCTCGAGGGACTCCTTGACAGTGCCGGAAGGACCAGCAGCTGCCGGACGCTCCGGGCGAAGGTCTGCCCACCGGTCAGATGACTCTCGGTTACGGGGCGCCTGACCGGCCGCCGCTCTGGCGAAGAGTGGTCGGAGGATGGGGTAGATCATGGGCTTGGTAAGGAAGCGGAAGGCTGAGAAAGAGTTGGGGAACAACCCCCGGAATCGGAAATAGAACAAGAAGGCGAGGAGGCCATGGAGACTAACCTGGAAAACTTGAGCTAAGATCGAAGGAGCACGAGGAGAGAACAAACACGGGAGGCGGACGGACGGTTGCAGACTCGAGAGGAAGCAGTAGCGTGAGAAGGGAGGATGGGAGGATAAGGATGATTTTTTCCTCTTATAGCCCCATTTCAAATCATCCCATGGCCGTCCGTTCTGGCCATGTGTCCACCTTCAAATGGAAGGCACTTCGGTGGCCTACCGACGCGAAAAACATGAAAAGCTCCACCAATAGAGAAATGGCGGTGGCCTTACCACAATGATGACGCTCGCCTTTTTACGACTCACTACTCGAGGGAAATCCCCTCCAATCCCAACAGCCTGGACAGATGAAATGATGGTGCGAAAGTCAACCGCCCAGTGTATATTAACACCCCTTTTGCTGGTGATTGTGCGCTCACTCATCTCAGGGGCGGGGGGCATCTAATACGGCTGACCGTCTCCTTTGGGTGGTATTATAATATTTTGCACGATTTCCGAAAATAATGATGTGACAGCAAAACCCAGAAATGAAATCTTGGCTCCGGCCTCCAGCGACGGCCTTTGGCTTCGGCCTCCAGCTCCGGCCTTTGGCTCCGGCCTCCAGCTCCGGCCTCCAGCAACGGCCTTTGGCTCCGACCTCCAGCTCCGGCCTTTGGCTCCGGCCTCTAGCTCCAGCCTCCAGCTCCGGCTTTTGGCTCTGGCTCCAGCTATGGCCTTTGGCTCCGGCCTTCGGCTCCGACCTCCAGCTCTGGCCTCCAGCTCTGGCCTCCAGCAACAGCCTTTGGCTCTGGCCTCCAGCTCTGGCTTTTGGCTCCGGCTCCAGCTACGGCCTTTGGCTCCGGCCTCCAGCTCTGTCCTTTGGCTCCGGCCTCCAGCTCCAGCCTCCAGCAACGGCCTTTGGCTCCGGCTCCAGCTCCGGCCTTTGGCTCCGGCCTCCAGCTCCGGCCTTTGGCTTCGGCCTCTAGCTCCGGCCTCCAGCAACGGCCTTTAGCTCCGGTTCTAGCTCCAGCCTCCAGCTCCGGCCTCCAACAACGGCTCCGGTCCTAACTTGATGCCTTTCTCGCATGCACAATGACCCGCCTCAGGCAACCGATCCCGAGATTCGAGGTCTATTGCCGTGTACCTCACTCACTGAAATCACGGGCAAGTGCTAGCACGCTCGGCAGTTACCGCTACAAGCGGCCCTCATCCAGCAACGGCTTAACCACTCGCCGTTCAAAGAAACTTATCCCAACGAGGAAGATTTGACAATTCCAACAGAACGAGGTAAACAGGACCCCCAGATAGGTATAAAGGAGGACCCAAGCTTAATGCGAGGGGATCTCTCTCTCTCAATCTCTCAACATACCTCTCACTACTACAGAACTGAGCGACAAGTTTACTAATTTGAGCGTCGGAGGGTCCTCGCCGAGAAGGCCGGCCGGGGACTTCTTGCATGTTTCCGAAAAAGGAAGATGACTTCTCCATCCCATTTGGAAGCCCACGACAAATCTCAGCATGCCCGTCGCTCATCATTGTTAATTTGTCCGCATCAGGCTATAATGGTGAGTATAAGATAATTATTCCCATATACTCTCTACTAAGCCAAAGTATCAAAATTATTTATTTCTTCCTAAGTTAATAAGTTCATAAAATTATTACTCAAATAGATATTTAATTCAATGGATGAAGATGATGAAGTAGTGGTTCTTTATTTGTTTAATAAAGACCAAACATCCACACTATCAAGAGTTGATCCTCAAGTAGAAAACCTTCTACCTTTATTATATTTTTAATCATATAATACAAATATTTTATTTAATAAATTTTTAATTTCTTCTTTAAATCTATTTATATTTACTTCATAATTTATATTTTTTTAAAAACCACTTATAATATTATAAATGAGCCATCTAATTTAATTTTAGGATCCATAACTAAAGTAAAACAATGAAAATATAAAAATTTCTTCCTACTTTTCACTAAATTTTATTTTCATTGATAAAAAATATATTTTCAAAACTTTCACTTTTTGTAATTCTAAAAAATAGTTAATACTCAACTCAACTCATCTAAGCCTTTTTCCAACTACATGGGGTCGACTACATGACTATGCTTTCTCTACTAAGCTCTATCCAAGACTAAGTCGATATTCAAATTACAAATAATTATATCTCTTTTAATTATTTATTCATATTAGTTTAGGTCTACTTTTACCTCTATTATTACCATGAACCGTTAAAAGATCACTTTTTCTAATTAGAGCATCTAAATATCTTCGTTGGATATGTTCAAATCATCGTAATCGATTTTCTCTTATTTTATATTCAATTAGGGCTACTCCTATCATTTTTCGTATATGCTTATATATAATTCTATCTTTTAAAGTAAAAAAAGTTAATAATATTATATATTTGTCATAAAACAAGAGTAGAGGTAGAATAATAAGTATGGGATAAAATTTAGTAGCTTCATAAAAATATTATAAAAATTACATAATAATACTAGAATTAAGCAAATAATGATCTAATATAGATTAACTGAGGAAGTGATTATTATAAAATATAGTAATAATATCTTTATATTTCAAACATGGTTGTAGCATTAAATATATAAAACTTTATTTATATTTTACATATGATAAAATTTGTTTACAGCTTAATCCATGAGCATTACATAAAGTTTTAAATTCTTTTCTTTTAGCTCTTGAGCATTGTATATATTTAATAACATCTCTAACTTTACTTATATCATTTAATATATTTTAAACCATTTTGTATAATTAAATTTATAACGTGGCATGCATATCTAATATAAAATAATTTTTCATCTAAGATACGGTTTGAGTAATTTAGTAGCAATCTTATTATTAAATGCAGTATTGGGACTAATTTAAAAAAAATTATCATGTATATGGTACTCACATAGCATTTACATGATATGAGCATGGATGATGGTGGCAATGTATGGATGTTCAATTAATTTAAAACTTAAAATTTCTTGTATTATTCAATCACAATCAATGAAATGCATGGTAGCACAAATATAAAATAATTAAACAACACTCTAAATATCAGATGTAAGTGCTATTTTATGATCAAAATTTTAAAATATAAAATTATATCTTCTTTATAATCATAAGATTGTTTAAACAATTAGATTTAGAAGTATTTTAGGAAATTTTTTATATGCAGAATTTAAAATATTTTTTTATATATTTTTAAATCTTGAATTTTTAATAAATGTAAAAGGTATTTCACTACCTACAATAAATTTTGATAATTTCTTCCTATTTAATTCTTGAAAATAAGAAAATCTTTCTATCTCACCTTCTTGGCTAACTTTGATATGAGATAGGATGATACAATTGCTACACTCTTGTTGACGCCAAATCACCGGCCTCAAGCATCCGGTCGCCTCCTCCAGCGAGCTTCTCGCGCTTGCAAGCAAGTCCCGGGGACCGGAGATTCTGGCGGGGACCCTCGACGCTCAAGTCAGTGGTCTGGGCAACAGCCGTGAGCTTGAGGAAGCTCGAAAGAGAAAGAGAGAGATGGATCCGAGAAGATCCCTCGCTGTGAGCGTTTAAGGGTGTAATGAGTGTGTTATCTGGTCGAGGTCCCTCTTACCCTCTTTATAGGTGTTTAGAGTTTGTCTGGCTTGACTAGTTGAGGCTTTGTAATGATTACCTTGATGGATGAAGTATCAGAGCTGATGTCTGTGAGGCATGAGGTTCTACCACTTGTCAGAGCATTTAAAGTGATGGCAGCAATGGCAGAGCTTGCTTCCTTCTTTGATATGTCAGGACTGTAGGTTAAGTCCCATCAAAGTGGGTGGCTGCAGCTGGTTGGTGGGTCCTGTCCCATCAGAGAGGGGAAAGCCGAGGCCATCCTCCTCGGCCAGGAAGTGCCGGAGCGGGGCGGCCAGGGATGGCTGGGGCCGGCCTGGCTGGCTCGGAGATGCCGGGGCCGGCTGGGAAGTGCGGGGGCCGGCCGAAAGGGGCCGGGGCCGCCTAGCTTGGACACGCTGGGGGCCGGCTAGGAGAGTGTTGGGCCGCTTGGCTTGGACACACCGGGGGCCGGCTAGGAAAGTGTCGGGGCCGGCTAGGAGGTGCCGGGGCCGCCTAGCTTGGACACGCTGGGGGCGGCTGGGAGGTGCCGGGGTCGCCTAGCTTGGACACGCCGGGGGCCAGCTAGGAAGGTGCCGGGCCGCTTGGTTTGGACACGCTGGGGGTCGGCTGGGAGGTGTCGGGGCCGCCTAGCTTGGATACACCGGGGGCCAGCTAGGAAAGTGCCGGGCCGCTTGGCTTGGACACGCCGGGGGCCGGCTAGGAAAGTGCCAGGACCAGCTGGGAGGTGCCGGGCCGCCTAGCTTGGACACGCCGGGGGCCGGCTAGGAAAGTGCCGGGGCTGGCTGGGAGGTGCCGAGGCCACCTAGCTTAGACATGCCGGGGCCGGCTAGGAAGGTGCCGGCCGCTTGGCTTGGACATGCCGGAGGCCGGCTGGAAGGTGCCGGGGCCACCTAGCTTGGACACGCCGGAGGCCAGCTAGGAAAGTGTCGGACCGCTGGAGGTGCTGGGTGTCAACCTTGGAGGCGTCGGCCATGGGGGTGTCGGCCATGGAGCTGTCGACCATAGAGCTGTCGGCCATGGAGCTGTCGGTCATGGAGCTATCGGCCTTGGAGGTGTCGGCCATGGAGCTGTCGGCCTTGGAGCTGTCAGCCTTGGAGGTATTGGCCTTGGAGGTGTCGGCCTTGGAGCAATTGGGTATGCGTGGCTTTATGAGGCCATAAACGTTACCGTGGCCGAAGGGCCCTTTGAAGGCCAAAGGGGGCTCCGTCGGTTTCCTTCCTTCATGATTCTCTAATGGCGTTGGATCAGCCACATCAACTCTTATGTTTCTTCTAGTGCTAGGCTGAGTGGTCGATGCCTCAGAAATATCATAGTTGTAGTCTTTTTTATAAACTTTATAAACCGTATGAAGTTCCTTGCTAGTGATGTTCTCAATGTCAAAGTACAACCTGACTCTAAAAGTCTTAGGTCAAGCCTTGGATCTGGTATCTCTCACCAATTCTATGACGAAGAGCTCGGTTCAATGCCGACATGATGGAGTATGAGGCTATTTTCCCTAGGTTGGCTTCTAGCTTTCTTTCTTTCTGGAGCTGTTTCTTGTTCTTGATCCTACGTATGTGTAAAAGTGGCGAAGTTCTTTCCATCTTTTTTTTTTCTATCTTGCTTTCGTTCTTCTTCTTCGTTTTTCTTTTGGAATTAGTGTTGAGGCATTGATGATGAACCGGGAAGCACCATGAGTCGACAGAGGGGACTAGAAACTAGATTGGCTACCATTTTAGCTAGTGTGTTAATACTTCTTTTAACGATTCTTTGTGATGTGGCTAATCGAGCCACGTTAGGATTAATGGACATAATTGATTGAAGGAGCTGAAGACAGACAACAAGAGCCATTTGCCAGGGGCCGACGTGTTACCTCCAAAGATGGCACTGACTCCAGCGTCGGCCTCGATGCTGACCCAGCATCGGCCACTTGCCAGGGGTCGACATGTCACCTCTAGAGATGGCACTGACTCCAGCGTCGGCCTCGGCACTGACCCCAGCATCGGCCTCAGCACCATGTGGCCCACCTACTACCTGCAGCCATCACATGGTCGCCTACAGCCACCACATGGCCCACCTACTGCCTGCGGCCATCACGTGGCCCACCTACCGACTGCAATACCATGCCCAACAAAACCTGACCTACCAATCATCTGCGATGCCGTACTTGACAAGACCTGGCCCACCAACCAATTGCAACCGCCTATAGCCATCCATATCAAACAAAGAGGTGGCCTGCCAGTCCTGACAGGCCACGAGATGGGCACGCTCCATTGTTGCTGGCCTCATCGCTCATCCCCTGCCAGACGGTGGCACCTTGGGGTCAACGACTATCCAAAAAGAAGTAAGAGAGCCCTCGACCAGGTATAAGAACCTTCACTCATGATGAGAGAGGGAACTTCAAGTTTTTATTAACTTCCTCAAACATTCACGACTATTTTTCCATACTATTTACTTGAGCGTCGGAGGGTCTTTGCTGAAACAACTGGCCCTCTTGAGACTTTTTTACAGGATCCCTGCCCAAGATAGAGGCATTGAAAGATTCTTTGACCCATCCTCGAAGGCTATCGGATTTTGGATTTTTCCTGACATTCTTGAGGAGTGATTGGCTACAACATATTGGCGCCAGGTAGGGAGAACTATGGTGGTTCTAAGACACTAAGCTACGGGCCCCTGCTTCTCCGAACACAACGATGATGGTGATGCACGCTCAGAAAGCTTCCGTTAGCCATGTTGGGGGGCATCCTCAGCAGACCAAGTAGCAAGAGGCCAGCCTTCCTGCTCCGCCTTCACCACCACCACAAGCTGCTTAGCTTGATCCACTCACCACCCTCACCCAACAGGTCCAGGCATTGGTGGCAGTGGTTCATGAACTACAAGTGCAGCACTCCACAGCTACACAGCAGCAGCCAAGGCCTTCCTCGCCATGCGCAGTAGCTGCTCAGCCCAGTCAACAATCTACTCACGGGAGTTCCCCTCAAAGGGAGACTCATCGCCACCATGCCTCACCTAGGCATCACCATCGAGAGGCCCCCAAGAGGCGACGTTCCCCCAGCCGCTGCTCGAACAGCCCCTCTCCTAAGCGGTGATACGGAAGGAGCTTGAGCGAAGGCATAACCACTGGCGTCACTCCTCCCATGAGTCGTCGGGGGTAGAATCTATTGGTGAGCGCATCAATCATCGAGCAAAGAAGCATCTCGATGAGTACCATCAGCAGCTGGAGAAACTTAGTCAAAGACTTACCAATAGTTAGAGGTAGACTACGGCAGTCGTTCCCCCTCACTCGCCGCATCATGGAGGAGCCGATTCCTTCCCGGTTTTGCCTCCCTTAGCTGGATCCATATGATGGTACCACGGATTCGCTCGATCATCTCGAGAGCTACAAGCCTCTCATGCAAGTCCAAGGGTCGACTGATGCCCTTCTCTACATCACCTTTTCGACCACTCTTAGGAAGGCTGCGCACGCCTGGTATTCTTACTTACCACCGCGTAGTATCGACTCTTTCCGATAATTGAAGAGGACTTTCTTGGCATACTTTGATGCCTGCCAAAGGATCCTCTGGATGGCCGACAGCTTGTTCTCCATCCGAAAAAAGAGAAAGAATCACTTAAAGACGTCATGGCCCACTTCAAGATGGTTGCTCTCGAAATTTACCATCTTGATGGCATGGTGGCCACCCTAGCCCTTAAGCGGGGGCTCCGTCTCTCCCACTTTACCTACTCCATGGACAAGAAGCCTCCAAATTTCTATATCGAGCTGTTGAGTCGTGCGCAGAAGTACATCCTCATCGATGAGGTCAACTCCACTCAGAGAGAAGCTGATGGGAGATCTAACAAGAAACGGCCCACGCAAAGCCAAGCGGGTCTCGTCCCAAGAAGTCCGAACCTCTGTGTAGACCGAACAACCGACATCAAAGTCTCACCTCAAAGGAAGGTAACTTCACCCCTCTCCTCACCCCTAGGTCTTATATCCTCATAGATATCGAGGGTGAGTCATATCTCCAATATCCCGCTACTCAAAGGCCAAGGATGGCCCGCGACAAGAGCCTCTACTGTCACTTTCATCGGGATTATGGTCACGACATGGAGTACTGCTGTAATCTAAAGCGTGCTATCGAAGAGTTTATCTAGTAGGGATACCTTGAAAAGTTTGTCTAGAGGGGCCCCCCAGCTGCTCCACGCCTGGTGGGGCCTCCACCTACCTAAGCCAACATCGATAATGCCCTAACCGAGAAGATGGTCGCATGATCTCCTAGGGGCAGGCTCTACTTCTAAGAGGCCACGGGAGGATGAGAGAATAGAAACTGTAATCCGCTTTTCAAAAAGGGACTTAGCTGGGGTGAACAATCATAATGATGACAGCGTCGTCATTTTCATGACGATAGCTAAGCATCCTGTAAAGAAAATTCTCGTTGATAGTAGAAGCTCGGCTGATATTCTCACTTACGATGCTTTTGTTCGGATGGATTTGCCCCTCAGCTCCCTCCAACCCGTAACTACATGCCTGGTCGGCTTTACAGGAGACTCTATGAGGTGGAGGGTAAGATCACTCTTCTAGTCACGGTGGGGACACCGCCATGCCAGAGCACAGTCTTTATGAAGCTCCTGGTCATTCGAGTGCCCCTAGCCTACAACGCCATACTTGAACGGCCCAGTTTGAATCTCCTTGACGCCATCATCTCCATCAAACGCCTTCTCGTTAGACTCCCCACTAGTAAAGAAATCGGCGAGATGCATGGGGAGAAAATTCAGCGTGGTTGTATTACCACATGGCTCCTAGCCTCCAAAAGATGACGACTCCGTTTGTTCCCGAATTGCTCGATCCTAGAGAGTCAAAAAAAAAAAAAGGAGAGAACCAGATGAGTGTTTGCTGGCCTTCCTAGTAGGGGATGACCCATCAAGGATGGTGCAAGTCGGCGAGCTCCTCCCCGCATAGGCTAGAGACCAACTCCTTGCTTTCTTATGGGTCAACTCAGATGTCTTCGCTTGGTTCCCGTCGGACATACCCGGTATACCCCCAAAGGTAATCACCCATAAACTCAACATCGATCCAAGATACTGGTTAGTTCGTCAGAAGAATAGGAGCTTTGCCCTAGAGTAGCAGAGGGGTATCGATGAGGAGGTCAACAAGCTACTGGCCGCCAGTCACATCCGGAAAGCACATTACCGGATTGGTTGTCCAACGTGGTTATGGTCCGTAAGGCCAATAGGAGCTAAAAGATCTGCATCGACTTCATCGACCTTAAAAAGGCATACCCTAAAGACAGCTTGCCACTGCCCCGAATAAACCAGCAGGTCAATGCCACTTCTGGCCACGAGCTCCTTAGCTTCATGGACGCCATCTTGGAATACAATCAAATAAGGATGAACCCAAAAGACAAGAAAAATACCTCCTTTGTGACTGAGAAA
This sequence comes from Calamus simplicifolius, assembly GCA_900491605.1. Lineage (NCBI taxonomy): Eukaryota > Viridiplantae > Streptophyta > Magnoliopsida > Arecales > Arecaceae > Calamus > Calamus simplicifolius. The sequence goes on from UESW01004208.1 coordinate 245,002, forward strand.
GGAGTTTATTGTTATAGGGTGATGCCCTTTAGGTTGAAAAACATGAGGGTCACTTATCAAATATTGATGAATAGTCTTCAAGGATCAGATCATGCAAAACATGGAGGCGTAGGGGATGACATGTTGACCAAAAGCACCTGCACTACTAACCACATCACCAACTTGAAGGAGACCTTCAATAACCTTCGCCACTATCAGATGAAGCTAGACCCCGGCAAGTGTGCATTCGGAGTCACCGCCGAAAAGTTTCTGGGTTTTCTAGCAACTCAGCAAGCAATCAAGGAAAATCTAGAGAAGATCAAGGCTATCCTCGACATGAGGCCTCTAGCCAGTAAGAAGAAGGTGCAGCAGCTCACCGGAATGGTGGCCGCTCTAAGCTGTTTTCTGTCAAAATCGGCCAAGAGATGTCTGCCCTTCTTCAAAGCCCTGAGCAAGGTAAACGGCTTTGAGTGGACAAAAGAGTGCCAGAAGGCCTTCGAGGGGTTGAAGGAGTTTCTGTCAACCCCATCGTTGTTGTCTAAGCTGAGGGAGGGAGAAGAGCTCTTTCTCTACCTCGCCGCATCCTCTGAGGTAGTTAGCTCTGTTCGCATTCATATTGATGATGATGGGATGCAGAGGCCGGTATACTATACCAGCAAGATGCTCCATGATGCGAAGATCAGGTATTCCAAAATCAAAAAGATTTTTTTTTGCATTAATAGTCTCTGCTCAATATCTTAAGCTCTACTTCCAAGCTTATCCAATTGTGGTGCTCACAGACCAACCCTTCAAAGCAATCATGTATTGTCCTGACACCTCCGGTCGTCTGGCCAAGTGAGCAGTCAAGCTAGGGGAGTTCAACCTCTCATTCCAACCAAGGTTGGCCATGAAGTCCCAAGTCCTGACATACTTCCTGATCGAGTGCACCTAGACAGAGGAGCAATCAGAAAAATCCCACACCACGTGCCCAGATGCTGAACCCAAAGAAGCAAAGGAGACCTGGATTCTCAATGTGGACGGTGCCTCAAACTCCCAAGGGAGCAGAGCGGGCCTCATTGTTGCAAGCCTGAAGGGTACGATGGTGGAGTGCGCCCTCTAATTCCTCTTCAAGGCTATGAACAACCAAGCCGAATACGAGACTGTCCTAGTCGGGATAAAGCTCGCCCAAGAGCTCAAGGTGAAGCGTCTCAGGGCCTTCACCGACTCCCAACTCATCTCCCGGTAGATCATCGGAGAGTATGAAGCCTGGGATCCAGTTATGTCCCAGTATCTGAATAAGGTTCGATCTCAAACATCCTCACTAGCTTATTTCAACATCAGCTACATCCCTAGGGGCGAGAACGCCAGGGCCGATGCCCTGTCTTGGCTGGCCACCTCAGCGGACAACACTTTAGGGAGAATCTACATCGAACATCTGGAATCCCCAAGCATTGATACCCCGAAAGAGGCTATGTCAGTTGCACAGAAGCCAATGTAGATGGATGCCTATGTTCGCTACCTCACTGACGGCACCCTTCCCGCCAATCACGCGGAGGCTAGGCTACTCAAGTGGAGAGCTTCCAAGTTCATGCTGCTGAATGGGCTATTATACAGGAGGTCTTTCTTTTATCTCCTTCTCAAGTGTGTCGGGCCCATAGATGCCAATTACATCCTTCGAAAGATTCATAAAGGCATATGCGGGAACTATCTGGGGGGATAGATCACTGGCGTACAAAGCTCTCCGCCAGAGGTACTATTGGCTCACCATGTGAGAAGATGCTGCTGAGTTGGTCCGAAAGTGCGATAGCTGCCAACGACACACCCACATCCAACGATAGCTAGCTTTCCAACTAAGCCCACTCTCGACCCCGTGGCCCTTTACCCAATGGGGATGGATATCCTTAGACCATTCCCCCCAGCTTTAGGTTAGCGGAGGTTCCTGCTCATCGCCATCGACTATTTCACCAAATGGGTCAAAGTCGAAGTATTGGCAAGGACCACCAAGAGTAAGGTGAAGACTTTCTTTTGAAAGTCCATCATCTGTCGGTTCGAGCTACCCCACACTCTCATCACCGACAACGATCAATAATTTGACAATGCCTCTTTCAAAGAATTATGCATCAAGCTAGGTATCTGTCACCGGTTTACTTCCGTCGGCCACCCATAGAGAAATGGAGAAGCCGAGGTCATGAATCAAACCATCCTTCAGGGACTCAGAATCTAGCTGAATGAGTTTAAGGGTAGATGGGTGGAAGAGCTTTTGAGCGTGCTAAGGCATATCATACGACTCCAAGGGCTCCAACTGGAGAGACTCCCTTCAGCCTTGTCTTTGGATTAGAAGCAGTCATCCCTATGGAGATTGACCTTCCAAGACCACGAGTGGAGTCATACAATGAAGAAGATAATCCCACTTAAATGAGAGCCAACTTGGACTTTGTCGATGAGGCACGCGATCGGGCACGACTCAAAATGGCTGCATGTCGCCAACGAGCCACTAAATATTACAATGCCCGAGTCCATCCCAAGACATTTCGTCCTGAAGATTTGATCCTCGGGCAAGTCGAGATATCCAAGCCAACAGAGGGAGGCAAGCTATCCCCAAACTGGGAGGGGCCCTATAAAATCATCGAAGCACTTCACCGAGGAGCATACTGGATCGAAAGACTCAATGAAAGTCAATCCCCTGCACCTGGAATGCGGATAATCTTTGCCGATATTACCAATGACGTATACACTTAGCTAATGAAAATAAGAAGAGCTTCCAACACTCTTCCTTCTCTTCTGAAGGTCAATTCCTCAATAACCCCTCAGGCCGGCACGAAGAAACCCCTGAGGCGGCCCAAAAAGGATCTCGACGGTCTCGGCGACTCTCTAGTCACCCCTGGGCCAGCGAAGAAACCCCTAAGGCGGTTCAAAAAGGCTCTCGATAGTCTAGGCAACTCTCGAGTCACCCCTTGGGCCGGCACAAAGAAACCCCCGAGGTGGTTCAAAAAGGCTCTTAACAGTCTCGACGACTCTCAAGTCATCCCTCGGTCGGCGCAGAAACCTTCAAGGCGATTCAAAAAGGCTCTCGACGATCTCGATGACTCTCGAGTCACCCCTCGAGCTGGTACAAAGAAACCCCCAAGATGGTTCAAAAAGGCTCTCGACAGCCTCAACGACTCTCGAGTCACCCTCGGGTTGGCGCAAAGAAACCCTCGAGGTGGTTCAAAAAGGCTCTCGACAGTCTTGGCGACTCTCGAGTCACCCCTCGGGCCGGCGCGAAGAAACCCCCAAGGCGGTTCAAAAAGGCTCTCGACAATCTCGACGACTCTCGAGTCACACCTCGGGCTGGCATGAAGAAACCCCTGAGGCGGTTAAAGAAGGCACTCGTCGATCTCCGCAACCTTCAAGTCACCACCTAGTCCGGCACGAAGAAACCCCTGGGATAGATCTTAAAGACTTTCAAGTCGACGATCATTGAGTCAAACCTCAGATCGGCTTCAACAGTCATGAAGCCTATCTCAGCGGTGCCAAGTTGGCCTTGGTGGCCCTTCAAGCAGTGGCCCCGCAACCGCCGAGCAAAATCACCGCCGCCAATCAAGTAAGGCCTAAACTAAATTTGCTTGTGTAGTGCAGGTTGACAGGCACCTCTATCGGGCAAGCTAATACAAGGCACAAAGCATACAAAGAGAGAAGTGCACTAAAAAAAAAAAAGCTAAGTACCTAAAACATAGAAAGAAAGTTCACTTTTCATTAATACTTAGGAAAGTTACAAAATGCCGACTCAAGTCAGATTCCAATACAAAAAACAAGGTAAAAATAGAAAAAGTAAGGGCCTCAGGGCTCAGTGGGTGTCGACCCATCGTCGATCAATCTCTCCGTGGCCAGTGGCTCCTCTGCTGTTGCCGGCTTTTCTTCCTCATCAGGCTTGAGATCGTCAAGACTGGTGACGCCGAAGACCCTGGCGACCTTATTCTTGCAGTCCTTGAAGCCCTGCAGATAAGGGCAACGGAAGCATCTACCATCTTTACCTCAAAATCAGTGGAGCTTCGAATGTGTTCCACAGCCACTGCAACCCTCTCCTCGGCGACCGTAGCCCTCTCTTCGGCGGCCCATATTGCTGCCTCCGCTACGGCCACCATCGCCCTTGCGGCGTGCACCTCTAATCCAGTGTCAGCCGCCAAAGCCTCGACCATTCGGCCGACGATTCAGCGATGGCAGCATGTTCCTCGGCCTCCCCCTCCTTGAGCTCAGCCACGGCCACTGGATGTTGGCTGTGTGGAGCTGAAGCTCGGTTGCCCTCAGCCTGCCCAAAACATCCTCCAACTTTGCCTCAATGGCTCAGGCACATTCGAATTCCGCCACCGCCTTGCTCTCAGCCTCCACGGCCCAAGCCTCTCACTCACGACTCGTGTCTTGGGCGGCCCAGAGTTCTTCCGCTTGTTCGGCCTGAGCCGACTCCAACTCACCTCAACCTTCTCAGCCCGGGCCTAAGCGGCGGCAGTTTCTCGCTGGGCACGGGTGATGCAGTCGGCAGCCCATAGGGTGATGTCTCGAAGAGCGAACACCGAGTTCACCATCTGCGTGACAAGGAATCTGGTCAATACATATAGCAACATGATAATTTGAAGGAGCGAAGAGGCACTTTCCTGAAGCATGGCCACATTCAGGTCGTCAAACATATCGATGGCCCGCTGCCGGTGGAGCTCCCCCCGGAACTGTGGGAGGCACGCTCAGACCAACAATCGCTCCATCGTGCGGCTGTGGTTCATCAGCGATGCCCTTGCTAGGATTGCTCCAAACTCATTAGTCCCTACAGGTCTGGCGGTCGCCGGGGCTGTGGGTGCGGGGCCGGAGACGGACGGTATTGCTTCATGCTCGGTGCCTGGGGCAGTGGCCTTCTCCATCGCCGACTCTGTCACCGTCGAGGCCCCCTCACCCGTTTGTCCCTCTGTCGTTGGACCCCCCCCCCCTCTCGAGCCGGTCCCATCTCCGAGGGGACTCCTTCGCCCATCAGCTCCTCTATCGAGGCTCCTTCTCCATCGGGACCGGCCAAGCAGGAGGCTCGGTCACCGAAGCAGGCTCGATAGCCGGGGCAGGCTCCTCCCGAGCCATCGAGCGCTCGTCCGGAGGAGGGGCCGGAGATTGTGGACGAGGCCTTTTCTCTGGCCTCTCAGCATCGCCAGCGGCCTGTCTCCTTTTTTGATCACCGCCCTCATAGCGCCTGCAGAGACCCTCATATCTGCACATGACGGAAGATCAAAAAAAAATGCTCACCATCACTCGAGGCTAGACCGACATCCCGGAGGTTCTCCGATAGAAGCTTTTAGCAGGGGGGCACCCAGGAGGATAATAACTGGTCATAGACCTCCCGATCGCCCTGGTCCACCACCGAGTCCCTATTCGGCTCTAAGTTTAGACTCCCTCAACTCTACCTCACCCCCTCGATGTGCGCAAAAAAAAAAAGTGGATTTTCATCCCTTAATGAAGGAAGGTCTAGCTTAATGGCTCGATGGGGTCTGGGTGTGAATACCCACCACCCGGTATTAGACTGATGGCGAAAGGTGTACATACTGCGGAACAAGGAGACTTGACCAACTATGTCGTGGAAGCTACACAGCACCATGAAGGCGTAGATAGTCCGAAAGGAATTCGGAACCAACTGCATCAATGCCAGGTCATACCTATGGAGGAGGCTAACTATGAAGGGATGGAGGGGAAGCCGAAGGCCTGTCCTAAAGAACTCATCGTAGAGGGCAACTCCCCCGGCACGGCCGATGGTCACCTTGCCACTAGGTTCGGGGCCAAACAGTCGGATATCCCCAGGAATCCTATATGTGGCCCTAAGGGATTCTACCTCCTTGGGGGTCATGATGGAGGCAACCCCCTCCGGACCCGCTGAGTTAGGGGCAATAACCAGAGAGGGTGCCCGGTGAGCCCTAGGTGGTGGTCGGACTACTGGTGATGATGGTGCCACAGGCGCCGGACGTCTCAGATCGAGATCCCGCCCGCCGCCTGAAGCTGGGTCAGAGGAACCCCGTCCTCAGAAGAGGATGAGAGGAAGATGCTACTACGGGCTTCTTACCCTTCCTATCAGGAGCCATGGAGAAACAAAACGAAGAGGAATCAAAGAGGACTAACCTGGAGAAAAGAAAAAGACAAAGGATGCAGGATTTGGAAGAGGAAGGCTCCGGGAACTCAGGTTTCAAGGGGGACAAGGGAGCTTCAAATGCACGAAGAGCTCGGTGAAGGAGACAAAGCACCCTTTATGCCTGACGTTCAAATCATCCTACCCGATTCTCCAGCCACATGGACGTCCCCCATTGAAGGCAGCACCTCAACAGCCGCACGATCCCCTTCACCCGAGGCGACGCTCTCCAGCGATGCACGAAAAAACATGATTTATGGCTAATGATGGGACACCGATGATGCCAACTCAATAATGGTGATTGCTTTTCATCGATTCCGAGAGAAATCTCCTCGATTCGATGGTGATAGATGGCAGAGCGGTGGCGTTACGATGCCCTATACCTCCACAAACATTAAAGAGTTATCTCTCCCCAAGGGCAATGGTCCATCTCTGTGATCAATGGCACTTGAGGATCAGCCACGACAATAATTTCACGCTCCTTTAATTTGGCAAAAAATGCGGTCATGCAAGCTCAGAAACGAGGGGGCATCTGATATGACTTATCGAGCCGCATTAGGATTAACGGATATAATTGACTGACGAAACTAAAGATAGACAACAAGAACCATTTGCTAGAGGTCGACATGCCACCTTCAGCGATGGCACCGACTCCAGCATCGGCCTTGGCGCCGACCCCAGCGTTGGCCTCGGCACCACATGGCCTACCTACTGCCTGCAGCCATCATGTGCTCGCCTGCAGCCACCACGTGGCCCACCTACTGACTGCAGCGTGATGCCCAACAAGACCTGGCCTATCAACTGTCTAAGGTCCCACACCTAATAAGATCTAGCCCATCAATCAGCTATAGCTACTTGCAGCCGCCTATATCAGACAAAGAGGTAGCCTACCAGTCCTAACAGGCCACGAGGTGAGCACGCTCTGTTGCTGCTAACCTTACCGCTCACCCCTACCAGACGGTGGCATCTTGGTATCAACAACTATCCAAAAAGAGGTAAGAGAAACCCCCGAGCAAGTATAAGAACCTTCGCTCATGATGAGGAGAGGACTTCAAGTTTTTATCAACTTTCTCAAATATTCCAGATCACTTACTTGAGCATTGAAAAGTCCCCGCTAGAACAACTTGCCTTCGGAAACTTTTTTTCAAGATCCCAACCCAAGACTGAGGCATTAGAACACTCTCTAACGTGTCCTCAAAGGCTATTCTGGATTTTTCCTGACATTCTTTAGGAATGATCTGGCTACAACACTTTGTTACCTGAACAAATCACTTGGATGGCTGGTGTGTTGTTGGTCCCTGTTGCTGTCAAATCACTGGCGATGAACGTCGAGTAGGCCGGGATCTTCGTGAATGTAGAGGGATCACCGTCTTCCTTCTAGAACCTGCAAAAAGTCCCAGACCGGTGGTTCCGGTGGGGACCCTCCGACGCCCAAGTCAGTGGGTTGTAGAACAGGGATGCTGATCTCAGTAAAACTTGAGAGAGAGAGAGAAAAGAGATCCCCGAGCATTGAGCTCGAGTCCTCTTTTTATACCTGTCTGGGGTCCCATTTACCTTGTTCTATTGGAACCGTCGAATCTTCCCCGTTGGGATAAGCTTCACCGAACGGCAAGTGGTTAAGCTGTTGCTGGATAAGGGCCGCTTGTAGCGGTAACTGTTGATCGAGCTAACACTTGCCCATGATTTCAGCGAACAAGAAGCACAGCAACAGACCTTGAATCACGGGATCTGTGTATGCGGAAAAGCTCTAGAGGCCGACGCTGGAGGCTGGAGCTAAAGTCCAGCGCTGGAGGTCGACGCTGGAGGCCGACGCTATAGGCCGACGTTGGAGGCCGGAGCCTAAGTCCAGCGTTGGAGGCCAATGCTGGAGGCCAGAGCCATGGGCCGACGCTGGAGGCCGGAGCCAAAGTCCAGCGTTGGAGGCCAACGCTGGAGGCCGACGCTATAGGCCGGCGCTGGAGGCTGGAGCCATGGGCCAACGCTGGAGGCCAGAGCCATAGGCTGACGCTGGAGGCCGGAGCCAAAGTCCAGCACTGGAGGCCGACGCTGGAGGCCGATGCTGGAGGCCGACGCTATAGGTTGGCGCTGGAGGCTGGAGCCATGGGCCGACGCTGGAGGCCAAAGCCATGGGCCGACGCTGAAGGCCGGAGCCAAAGTCCAGCGCTGGAGGCCGACGCTGGAGGCCGGCATGGGAATTCTATTTCTGGGTTTTGCTGTCACATCATTACTTTTGGAGATCGTGCTAAAGATAATACTAGCCCGAGAAGACGGCCAGCCGTATCAGATGCCCCCCCGCCCCTGAGAGGGGTGAGCGCATAATTACCCACGAAAGGGGTGTTAATATCCTCTGGGCGGCCAATTTTCATGCCATTATTTCGCTTGTCCGTGTTGTTGGGACTTGGAAAGGATTTCCCTCGAGCAGTGAGTCACAAAAGGCAAGCGCCATCATTGTGATAAGGCCAATGCTCCCCTTTTTATTGGTGGAGCTTTTCATGTTTTTCTCGTTGGTAAGCCATCGAAACGCCTTCCAATTGAATGCGGACACGTAGTCCGATCGGACGATCGTGGGGTGATTCGAAATGGAGTTATAAAGGAAAAAATCGTCCTTATCCTCCCATCCTCCCTTTTGAGTCCGCAAGCATTCGTTCGTCTCCCGTGTTCATTCTCCCCTCGTGCTCCTTTGATTCTAGCTTAATTTTTCCAGATTAGTCTCCATGGCTTCCTCGCCTTCTTGTTCCATCTCTGATTCCTGGGGGGGGTTCCCCCAACCCTTCTCAAGCTTCCGCTTCTTTACCAAGCCAGTGGTCTACCCCCTCCTCCAATCGCTCCTCGCCGGAGCAAGGGCCGGTCAATCGCCCCTTAGCCAAGAGTCATCCGACCGGCGGGCGGATTTTCGCCCAGGGCCGTCCGACGGTTGCCGGTCCTTCTAGTGTAGTTAAGGAGTGTTGGGCCTGGTGTGGTGCTATCAAGGCCCAGGTGGGCTAACTTGTATTGGGCTGGGTTTGAGTCCAAGGGTTGAGATTAAATCAAGTCACGGGTGTACACGGGCTTGGGGATTAGTTTAATCTCATTGGGTTAGTCCATGGGAGTTTTTGTTGAGTCTGGGTCTGGCCCACTTCGTGGATGTATTTAAACTCTAGTCTCTAGGGTTTGGATGGAAAAAAGAGAACAGATTCTTTTCTCCCAAAAATTCCCTTCTCTCATCATAGGGCGGCAGCCCTTTCTTTCTCCCCATCTTCCTCCTTTTTCAAGAAGTAAACCTAACAGGATTAGAAATCCTTAGTTCTAGTTCTTGTTGAACGGGGAATCCCATTGCTATTCATCAAGGTCTAAACCTAACAGGATTGGAAATCCTTAGTTCTAGTTCTTGTTGAACGGGGAATCCCATTGCTATTCATCAAGGTCTAAACCTAACAGGATTAGGAATCCTTAGTTCTAGTTCTTGTTCAACAGGGAATCCCATTGCTATTAATCACAAGACTAAACCCTAACAAGTGGTATCAGAGCCAGGTTCAAGGAGTAATCTGGAGGCCTTCAAGGAGTTGAAATAATTTCAACAAAATCTCATCAAGGTACTTCTCTATTTTATAAAATTTATTTTTGTGCTATTTTTGAAATTGGCCATGGGGAGTAGCATAAAATAGAGGTTGAGAAGTTTGATGGGAAGGGAAGTTTCTCCATGTGGAAAGTCCGGGTAGAGGACCTCCTTGTGCAGCAGGGTTTAGATCTGGCTTTGGAGGAAAGGCCAGATGGGATGACAGACAAGCAGTGGATTTTATTGGAGAAGAAGACATGTTCAATGATCAGGGGCTGTCTGGCGGATTCAGTCCTCTATTCAGTGCTGGAGGAGAAGACCCCGAAGGGACTCTGGACGAAGTTGCACACCCTCTATATGGGGAAGAATATGTGCAACAAGTTGATGTTGAAGAAGCGCCTCTACAGCCTTCGGATGTCAGAAGGTGGAGATGTGCTGGGTCACATCCAAATATTCGACCAGATGAGCAATGAACTTCTGAATGTTGGGGTCAAGATGGAGGAAGAAGATAAAGCACTTCTGCTTTTATGTTCAATGCCCACGTCTTATGACTCATTGGTCACAACACTGCTCTATGGGAAGGAGACATTAATTTATGAAGATATTGTCTCGGTGCTTCGGACGAATGAGCAGAGGGAGAAGATGACCAAGGAAGCTGTTCCCCAGGAGGGTCTATCAGTTGGGGAAAGGACAGGCAGAGTAGGGGCAGGGACAGAAGTAAGTCTGGAGGACGATCAAAGTCCAGGAAAGGCAAGAGAGAGCTGAAGTGCTATAAGTGTGGAGAGGTAGGACATTTTAAGAAGAATTGTCCTAAGTGGAAAAATCAGAAGGGAGAAAAAGGAGGATCTGAGTCTGTGAGTACAGTTGCAGATCAGGAGGTGGAGGATGATCTCTTGGTTGTATCAGATGATCACAGGCACAGCACAGAGATGTGGACCTTGGATTCAGCCTGTTCTCATCATTACACTCCCAACCGGTCGTGGTTCAGTACTTACACAGAGGTTGAGGAGGGGAATGTGACTCTTGGAGATAATCACCCTTGCAAGGTGGCAGGTATTGGCACAGTGAGGGTGAGGATGTTTGATGGTATGGTGCGCACTCTTACCAGTGTGAAGCATGTTCCAGAACTCAAGAAGAATCTGGTATCACTGGGGTACTTGGAGCGGACTGGATACAGCTTCAGCAGTCGTGCCAGGAGTGGAGTTCTGAACATCTCCAATGGAGCCATGGTGGTGATGAGAGGGAGGAGGCTGGAAAATAATCTATACAAGATGGAGGGCTCTGTGATGACTGTGAAATCTGAGTGGCAGCTGTGGAGCAAGATCCCCGGGATGTGTACAGGATGTGGCATTACCGCCTGGGCCACATGGGAGACAAGGGGATGAAAGAACTGAGCAAGAGAGGTCTGCTTCCAGACTTGAGTAGCGGAGATATGGAGATCTGTGAGCCTTGTCAGATGGGAAAGCAGAGGAGAGTACAGTTCTCAGTCAGCACAGCTAGGAGTGCTGAACCCCTGGAGTTAGTACACACAGATGTCTGGGGACCAGCCCCAGTTTCTGCAAGGAATGGGGCCAGATACTTTATGACCCTGATAGATGATTTCTCAAGGAAGCTGTGGATCTACTTTATGAAGGAGAAATCAGAGGTCTTCACCAAGTTCAAAATCTGGAAGGCTGAGGTGGAGAAGGAGCAGGGTAAAAGTGTGAAGTGTCTGAGGTCTGATAATGGCGGGGAATACACCAGCAGGGAGTTCCAGATTTTTTGTGAGGAGTGGGGCATCAGAAGGCACTTCTCGGTGATGGGAACTCCTCAACAGAATGGGGTGGCTGAGAGGATGAACAGAACACTATTGGAAAAGGCAAGATGCTTAAGGCTGCAGGCAGGGCTTCCAAAGATGTTCTGGGTTGACGCAGTAGATGCAGCTAGCTACTTGGTCAATCGGTCACCGCACACCAGGTTAGATGGAGACATTCCAGAGGAGATATGGTCTGGAAGGAAGACAAGCCTAAACCATCTAAGGGTGTTTGGATGCACAGCATATGTGCATGTTGGAGCTGGGGAGCGGAGTAAGTTGGATGCCAGGTCTAAGAAGATGGTGTTCCTAGGCTACCCGCGAGGAGTCAAGGGGTATCGGCTATGGGACCCCTTGGAGAAGAAGGTTGTCATCAGCAGAGATGTAACCTTTGATGAGAGCTCAATCCTCCAGAACAGAAGTGGCATGGATGCACAGCAGGGACTACAGGAGGTAGAACACGGTAACACTAGTCAGACAACCTCCTATACAGTTGTGCCATTTGCTAGTGGACCAGGAGGATTTGAGATTCAGGTGGAGAGGACTGACAGAGGGGGTAGAAGCCAGGGAGTTCAGCAGGATGCAGCTGGACAGGGGACTGATACTGGGATCGCACAGCAAAGGCCCAGGAGGAACGTGCGACCACCAGTTCGATACGGCTTTGAGGATTCGTTGTCATATGCCCTGGTGACAGCGAATGGAGACCCTTTCACCTATGAGGAGGCTATGGAAAGTCAGGATAGAGATAGGTGGATCCATGCTATGGCAGAGGAAATGCAGTCTCTTCACAGCAATAATACGTGGCAGGTGGTCCAGCTGCCACAAGGAAAGAAACCCATTGGTTGTAAATGGGTTTATCAGCGCAAGGAAGGAGCTTCAGAACAAGAGGGTATCAGGTATAAGGCAAGACTAGTGGCCAAAGGATACTCTCAGAAAGAAGGCATCGATTATGGTGAGATATTTTCTCAGTTGTCAGGCACACTTCCATCAGACTATTATTGAGTATTGTAGCAGCTCAGGACTTGGAGCTGGAGCAGATGGATGTGAAGACAGCATTCCTCCATGGTCATTTGGAGGAGAGCATCTACATGGAGCAGCCACCAGGGTTTAGAGAACCAAGATCAGATGGGAAAGTCTGTTTGCTGAAGAAATCTCTGTATGGGCTGAAGCAGTCGCCGAGGCAGTGGTACAAGAGATTTGACACTTATGTTAGGAGCATTGGACTTTTCAGGTGTGAGTATGATTCTTGTGTGTATGTTAAATCTCTGGATGATGGGTCTAGGATGTACTTACTCTTGTATGTAGATGACATGCTGATAGCATGCAAGAGTGAGAAGGCTGTACAGGAACTGAAGATAGCTTTGTCTCGGGAGTTTGAGATGAAGGATCTGGGGCCAGCCAGGAAGATCCTAGGGATGGAAATCATCAGAGATAGATCCAAGGTGTGCTGCATCTGAGTCAGGGTGGCTACATTAAAAGATTCTGGAGCGATATGGGATGAAGGATGCCAAACCGACAGCACTACCTTTGGCAGCACATTTTTCCTTATCGAAGACCATGTCACCACAGACTGAGGTGGAGGCTCAGGAGATGGAGAAGGTACCATATGCTTCTGGTGTTGGGAGCCTTATGTATGCCATGGTATGTTGTAGGCCAGACATAGCCATGCAGTGAGCCAGGTGAGCAGGTTCATGGCGCAGCCTGGTAGGGAGCACTGGCGAGCACTGAAGGGAATCTTCAGGTACTTGGTAGGTACAGTTGGGGTTGGTATTTGCTATGGACAGCAAGAAGATGCTGAGAGATCCAACTTATCCAAGGAGGCTCGTGGGCAGTTATATGGGTATGTGGATGCAGACTTTGGTGAGATGTGGACACTAGGAGATCCACAACAGGCTTTGTGTTCAGCCTGTTTGGTGGTCCAGTATCGTGGAGATCATGTCTGCAGCCCATCACAGCCTTATCTACCACGGAGGCAGAATACATAGGTATCACAGAGGCAGCAAAGGAAGCTCTTTGGCTGAAGGGCTTGATGCTGGAGATGGGACTTGATCAGAAGGTTGTCCAGGTGCATAGTGATAGCCAGAGTGCTCTGATGCTTGCGCAGAATGCAGTCTATCATGCCAGGACGAAGCACATTGACCTCAGATACCACAGGATCAGAGAGCTGGTGGAAGATGGTGAGGTGGAGCTGGTGAAGGTATACACCAAAGAAAATCAGCAGATGCACTGACGAAGGTTCTTCCACGGGACAGTTTTCAAAAGTATATTTCGTTGTTAAAGCTGATGGACACAGTGGACGTGCTGAGGCCTTGAAAGCACCAAGGTGGAGATTGTTGGGCCTGGTGTGGTGCTATCAAGGCCCAGGTGGGCTAACTTGTATTGGGCTGGGTTTGAGTCCAAGGGTTGAGATTAAATCAAGTCACGGGTGTACACGGGCTTGGGGATTAGTTTAATCTCATTGGGTTAGTCCATGGGAGTTTTTGTTGAGTCTGGGTCTGGCCCACTTCGTGGATGTATTTAAACTCTAGTCTCTAGGGTTTGGATGGAAAAAAGAGAACAGATTCTTTTCTCCCAAAAATTCCCTTCTCTCATCATAGGGCGGCAGTCCTTTCTTTCTCCTCCCCATCTTCCTCCTTTTTCAAGAAGTAAACCTAACAGGATTAGAAATCCTTAGTTCTAGTTCTTGTTGAACGGGGAATCCCATTGCTATTCATCAAGGTCTAAACCTAACAGGATTGGGAATCCTTAGTTCTAGTTCTTGTTGAACGGGGAATCCCATTGCTATTCATCAAGGTCTAAACCTAACAGGATTAGGAATCCTTAGTTCTAGTTCTTGTTCAACAGGGAATCCCATTGCTATTAATCACAAGACTAAACCCTAACAAGGAGTCCCCCGAAGGGACTGCATCCGCTATGTCTGCTCAAGACATAGTAAATCTGAAAGCCAAATATAGCTTTCCGTCGGACCTTCGTTTGTTCTTCCTTGCTCCCAATGACAGGGTAACCTCTTTCCATTCCAGGAGGGTTGCCTTGTATGGAGCCTTCTTTAAAGCCGGACTCCGGTTACCTATTCATCCTTTCATCCTCAATCTTCTGGACCGATACTCGCTAACACCTTCTCAGTTAGTTCCCAACTCGATCCGAACCATAGTCGGCTTTCTGGTTCTCTGTCACCTGTAAGGCATAGAGGCCAGCATCTCCTTATTCCGTAGTTTCTATACCCTCCGCAAGCAATCGGGTTGGTGGTCCTTCACCCCTAGGTCTAATAGGATCCTCAAGTTGTGCCTTCCCACCTCCGTCAAGGGATGGAAGGACAAATTCTTTTTTGCTGACATCGGCGGGGTGCGCGGAAGCTGGGGGATACCCAACATTGATGCCAATAGGGATTCCTCCATCCTTCCAAAAGACCGGATGGCATTTGGGCAGCTTCTGACTGCCGATGTCCCTCGGTGTAATATGCTTTTAGCCGAGGAAAACCTTCGTCTCGCTGGTTTAATTCCTTCGAGTGGTGAGCATCTGATTACTCGTCTTATCTTTTTCCCGTCTCTTCCCCTCTTTTTTTTTTTTACTCATCCTCCGCCTGTATAGGGATGGCGTCGTCGCTTCGTGAGCTCAGGCAGGCGGCCACTAGGAAGAGGAAGGCTACGGGGGATGTGCCTCCTGCCGAAAGAAGGGCCGTTGTTAAAGTCCCAAGGAGGGCCGATGCGGGGAGGGCCGACACTGAGAGGGCCGACGCGGGGAGGGCCGACGCGGGGAGGGCCGATGCTGAGAGGGCCGACGCGGGGAGGGCCGACGCTGGAGGGGCTAAAGTTGTGAAGCCACTGCGTGCTAAGATTTTGAAGAAGGGCGGCCCTAGAAGGGCCGATGCTGAGGAGGCCGAGGCTAAAAGGGCCAAAACTGTGGAATCCCCGCACATGTGTGAGGCGGCCAGAACCCAAGCCGACGAACCCGCCATGACAGACACGGTAAGGGTCGAGGCCGGCAAGGAGGTAGAGCGGAGCCCACTAGAAGGGAGAGCTTCAGCTCCAGCCCCTCCTGTCATCCTACTCGATCCTTCTCCTGAGAAGGTCGCAAGAGCGCCGTCACCCTTGCCCAAAGTCGTGGAGACGGAGCAAGTTCCTACGGCAATAGGGCCAACTCCAGCGGCTATCCTGCCCCCCGTGGGGGCAACAGCCGGAGTGCCTCCACCAGTCAAGGGGTCGGAGGTGGCAGAATCAGAGGCGGAATCCGCCTCTGCGGGCCCCGTGCCAAGGGAAGGGAGGGGCATCGATCCTTCCTTCCAATCACTGTTGGCGAACCACAGCCGCTGGGCTGAGCGGGCCTTGGAAGAAGCAACTATGGTGGAGGTGCAGGAGTTTCTTCGGAATCAAGGGAGAGCCATCTTCTTCCGCGAGGCGTCGGTGGCGCATCTCTGGGTGAGCTTCTGCACAATTATCGCCTTTTTCTTTTTTTCTTCATTTGCTTTTTAACATTGACACTCCCTTTAGGCACTGAACTCTCTAGTCGCCCTGAAGAACCTCTGGACCCTGAGCGATACTGCTATCGACCAGGCGCAGGAGGAGATGTTATCCCTCCAAGCCAAGGCGGAAAAGGTGGAGATGGCTTTGGAGGATACTCGGGCCACCCTAAAGGGTGAAGTCGATGTCATCCGGCTAAGAGCCGAGAAGGCTGAGTATGCGCTAGAAGTTGCCCAGCGCCGCACAGCTAATGAGCTGGATAATGCTCAGGTGACCGAGGAAAAATAGAGAATGGCCAAGGAGAAGCAGAGGACGGCTGAGGAGAGGCTGAAGGTGATAGAATTGGAGGTGTGCATTTTGAAGACTCAATTGAATTCTGCCTCCATTGAAATAGATGCGGCCAAAGAGGCCACCCGCCAGTCCGACGCCAAGATTGTAGATTTGGAGGCGGCGGTGATTGAGGCCCAGAGGGGGGCCGTCGAGTCCGAAAGAGAGCTCTCGAGGCGGAGAAAAGAGTTGCCGAGGCCGTAGAGGATTTTAGAAAGTCTAAAGCCTTTGATAATGAGCTAGCCGAATCAGCAGCGTTTGCTTATAATGTCGGCTTCCAAGACTGCAAGGACAATATCCAAAAACTCTACGACCTAGAGGACATTGAAGGGCTGAAGCCTGATGACGTCCCTAAGGACGATGACTCGGCCCCTGATAACCTTTAATAGCTATAGTTTTTCTTTCTTTTTGTATTGCTCTATGCCCGACTCAGGTCGGCAACTTTGTAACCTTTTAGCTATCAATAAATGTTTTTCCCTCATTTGTGCGCCTTTGGTTACGATCGTCTTTAGTTGCGTCAGCTGTCATGATTCACCAACCAATGGTGCCTCGTCAGATAGGTTACGCAGAGTGCGATTTTGAGCCGAAACATTGTCCCAAATACCAAAATAGGAGGCCAACTTTTGGTGCCGACGCAGGGCGTCGGTCCTTAGTGCCGACGCGGGGCGCTAGTCTTTGATGTGCCGAAGCGGAGCCGGTCTTTAGTTGCCGGTGCGGAGCCGGTCTTTAATGTGCCAACGCGGAGCCGATCTTTAATTGCCGGTGCGGAACCGGTCTTTAGTGTGCCGACGCAGAGCCGGTCTTTAGTTGCCAGTGCGGAATCGGTCTTTAATGTGCCGATGCGAAGACGGTCTTTAGTTGCTGATGCAGAACCGGTCTTTAGTGTGCCGACGCGGAGCCGGTCTTTAGTTGCCGGTGTGGAACCGGTCTTTAGTGTGCCGATGCGAAGCCGATCTTTAGCTGCTGGTACGAAACCGGTCTTTAATGTGCCGACACGGAGCCGGTCTTTAGTTGCCAGTGCGGAACCGGTCTTTAGTGTGCCGACGCGGAGCCGGTCTTTAGTTGCCGGTGCGGAACCGATCTTTTAGTTGCCGGTGCGGAACCGGTCTTTAATGTACCGACGCAGAGCCGATCTTTAGTTGCCGATGCGGAACCAGTCTTTAGTGTGCCGACGCGGAGCCGGTCTTTAGTTGCCGATGTGGAACCGGTCTTTAGCTGTCGGTGCAGAACCGGTCTTTAGTTACCGGTGCGGAACCGGTCTTTTAGTTGCCGGTGCAGAACCGGTCTTTAGCTGTCGGTGCAGAACCAGTCTTTAGCTGTCGGTGCGGAACCCATCTTTAATGTGCCGACGCGGAGCCGGTCTTTAGTTGCCGGTGCGGAACCGGTCTTTAGTGTGCCAACGCGGAGCCGGTCTTTAGTTGCCGATGCGGAACCGGTCTTTTAGTTGCCGGTGCGAAACCGGTCTTTAATGTGCCGACGCAGAGCCGGTCTTTAGTTGCCGATGCGGAACCGGTCTTTAGTGTGCCGACGCGGAGCCGGTCTTTAGTTGCTGGTGTGGAACCGGTCTTTTAGTTGCCGGTGCGGAACCGGTTTTTAATGTGCCGACGCGGAGCCGGTCTTTAGTTGCCGGTGCGGAACCAGTCTTTAGTGTGCCGATGCGGAGCCGGTCTTTAGTTGCCGGTGCGGAACCGATCTTTAGCTGCCGGTGCGGAACCGGTCTTTTAGTTGCCGGTGCGGAATCGGTCTTTAGTTGCCGGTGCGGAACCGGTCTTTAGTATGCCGACGCGGAGCCGATCTTTAGCTGCCGGTGCGGAACCGATCTTTAGTTGCCGGTGCGGAACCGGTCTTTAGTTGCCGATACGGAACCGGTCTTTAGCTGCCGATGCGGAACCGGTCTTTAGTTGCCGTGCGGAACCAGTCTTTTAGTTGCCGGTGCGGAACCGGTCTTTAGTGTGCCGATGCGGAGCCAGTCTTTGTTGCTGAACATACTCATTCGAAAATAAGTGATCATGTTGAACATTCATTTATCAAATAGATTCAAATAAATGACGATAGCATCCTACTGACAATACCGGCATAAATTATCGGCGTTCCAAGTGCGAGGAAGCGGTTTCCCATCTAGCTCTTCAACTTTGTACGCCCCGTGGTGACGTACCTCCTTGACGCGGTATGGTCCTTCCCATCTTGGTGCCAGCTTGCCCCCCTCTGTCGGCTTTGATACTTCAGCTCTTCGCGAACGAGATCTCCGGAACGGAATGTCTTGAATCGCACCCAAGCATTGTAGTACTTGGCCGCTCGCTGACGGAACGCTGCCATGCGAAGCTGTGCTTGGTCTCGCAACTCTTCCACCAGATCTATATTGGCTCGCAGCTGGTTTGAGTTGCTTTCTTTGTGGTATAATTCCGTCCGGGGGCTGGGAACTCCTATCTCCACTGGGATGACCGCTTCGGTCCCAAAGACCAGGATGAAAGGAGTTTCCCCATTAGGGGCTCGCGGCATCGTGTGGTAGGCCCACAGTACACTGGGGAGTTCCTCCACCCAGCGCCCTTTGCAGCTATCTAGCTGAGCCCTGAGTCCTTGGAGGATGATGCGATTGGCCACCTCAGCTGCACCATTGGTTTGGGGGTGCCCCACGAGGTGAATCGATGATGGATGCCTTGGCCATCGCAGAACTCCCGGAAGGCCGTGTTGTCAAACTGTCGGCCGTTGTCAGTAACGAGGGTGTGCGGTAACCCGAACCGGCACACCACAGACTTCCAGAAGAAAGTCCTTACTTTGACCTCCATGATTTTAGCGAGAGCCTCCGCCTCGATCCACTTGGCGAAATGGTCGACGGCCACCACGAGGAACTTGCGTTGTCCGAGGCTGGAGGAAATGGCCCCAGGATGTCCATCCCCCACTGTGCGAAGGGCCATGGTGCAGCCAGGGGTGTCAGTTGGGACACCGGTTGATGTTGAATGTTGGCATGGCGCTGGCAACTGTCGCACCTCTTGATAAGTTCGGATGCGTCCTTCTTCATTGTCAACCAGTAATACCCCTGCCGTAGGGCTTTGTATGCAAGAGCCCTGCCCCCAGATGGCTTCCACATATACCTTCATGTATCTCGCGCAGAATATAATTGGCTTCAGTGGGACTGACGCACCTGAGGACTGGGTACGAGAACGACCTCCGGTAGAGCTTTCCCTCCATTATGAAAAACTTTGGGGCCCGTCTTTTAAGCTTCCTAGCTTCGATAGGGTCTTCGGGGAGGGTACCCTCAGTAAAGTATCAAACATAGGCGTCCATCCAGGAAGGCTCCTGCTCCACTGGTAGAGTTTCTCTTGATACGTCAATACTCGGGGCTTCTAAGTGCTCCATATAGGCTCTTCCCAACATCCCATCGGCTGAGGTGGCAAGACGGGATAAGGCGTCGGCTCTAGCATTCTCCTATCGAGGAATGTAGCTGACGCTAAAGTGAGCCAAGGGGGAAGCCAGCGATTGTACCATACTTAAGTAGCGGACATGATGGGATCCCTTGCTTCATATTCCCTTGTGATCTGACCAGCAACCAGTTGGGAGTCGGTGAATGCCCTAAGGCGTTTCACCCCAAGCTCTCGAGCTAATCTCATGTCGGACAGCAAAGCTTCATATTCCGCCTGATTATTAGTGGCTGGAAAGAGGAAGCGAAGTGCACACTCGGTTACAACTCCATCCAAGTTGGCCAAGATGAGGCCTGCTCCGCTCCCTTGAGAATTTGACGCCCCGTCCACATGAAGGACCCATTCATCATCACTGGTCCCGAGGGACTGAGTGTCCATAGGAGGTTCTTTAGGTTGCTCCTTTCCCCAAGTGCATTCGACCAAAAAATTCGCCAAGACTTGAGACTTTATGGCCGAATGGGGGCGAAAAGATAGGTCAAACTCCCCAGCTTAAGGGCCCACCTCGCTAGCCGGCCGGAAGTATCCGGGCGAGCAAGAACTGTCTTCAGTGGTTGGTCTGTGATCATCGCGATCGGGTGGGCTTGGAAGTATGGCCGCAGACGCTGAGCAGACACGATCAATGCAAAGATGATCTTTTCATATTTAAGTATCTGGTCTCCGCATCGTGGAGCACCTTGCTTGTGTAGTATACTGGCCTTTGCATGCCATTGGTGTCCACGCGGATCAGCACAGAACTAACGGCCTCAGAAGTGGCCGTAAGGTATAGAAGGAGTTCTTCTCCACCTGTCGGCTTGGCTAGCAGTGGCGGGGTAGATAAGAATTCCTTTAACCCTTCGAACGCCTCCTGGCATTCTTTCGTCCATTCAAATTCATTGACTCTACGAAGCGCCTTGAAGAAAGGTAGGCACCTCTCAGCAGACTTGGACAGGAAGCGGCTTAAAGCAGCCACCCTTCCCGTCAAGCGCTGTACTTCCTTCTTGTTGGCAGGAGGCCTCATGTCCAAGATGGCTTGGACTTTGTCCGGGTTTGCTTCGATCCCCCTCCGGGTTACCATAAAACCCAAGAACTTTCCGGTTGTCACCCCGAACGCACACTTACGCGGGTTCAGCTTCATCTGGTACCGATGAAGGTTGTCGAAAGTCTTCGTTAGGTCCGCGATATGGTTAGTGTCGTAAATGCTTTTTGTCAACATGTCATCCACGTACACTTCCATGTTGCGTCCTATCTGGCCTTCGAAGACCTTGTTCATCAGCCTCTGGTAGGTAGCTCCCGCGTTCTTTAGCCCGAAAGGCATTACCCTGTAGCAGTATAAGCCCTTCTCAGTTATGAAGGAGGTAGCTTCTTCATCAGCCGGGTTCATCCGGATCTGGTTGTACCCAGAGAAAGCATCCATGAAGCTAAGGACTTCATGACCGAACGTAGCGTCCACCAGTTGATCGATCCGAGGCAGGAGAAAGCTGTCCTTAGGGCATGCCTTATTGAGGTCAGTGAAGTCTACGCACATTCTCCAGCTTCCGTTGGTCTTACGGACCAGCACCACGTTGGCCAGCCATTCGGGGTAATGGACCTCCCGAATATGACCCGCAGCCGTTAACTTGCGAACTTCCTCGTCGATAGCTTTCTGTCTATCAGGAGCAAAGTTTTTTTTTCTGTCGGACCGGCCGACCCTCTGACCTGAGGTTGAGCCGGTGGGTGATCACTCCTTCAGGGATGCCCGGCATGTCTGAGGACGACCATGCAAAGACGTCGGCATTGGCATGCAGGAAAGTAAGAAGTTGATCGCGCGCCTCCTCCAGAAGCAATGCCCCCACCTGAACAGTCCTTGCCGGGTCATCACCCAAGAGGAGAGTTAGAAGGTGCTCGGCTGGCTCTCCCCTCCTTCCCAGCTCTTGAGGATCGAGCGACTCAGAGGCTACTGCCGACGCCGCTTCCAGCGGGCTGGGAGATAAATGATAGCAAGGCAGTAGCGGGCTTTGCTCCCCTTTCATTTCTCTGATTCCCTTGTCGGTGGGGAACCTTACCAATAATCTCTTAGTGGAGATTATAGCATCTAGCAGATTCAACCCTGGTCTCCCTAAGATAGCGTTATAAGCCAGCGGAACCCGGACCACCAAGAAATTGATAACCATCGTGCTCTGACATGGAGGGGTTCCAGCCGTGACTGGAAGGGCAATTTCCCCCTCGACGCTCACCAAATTTCCAGTGAAGCCCATCAGTGGCGCGGCAATGGGTCGGAGTAAAGATTTTGACAGATTCATCCGAACAAAAGCCTCGTAGCTCAAAACATCCACCGAACTCTCACTATCAATTAAAATTCTTTTTATAGGATGTTTTGCTATAGTCATGGACACAACGACACTATCGTCATGCTTATTATCTACCCCATCTAAATCCTTTCCGAAGAAAGGAATTACAGAATCTATTCCCTCTCGCTGCCTCTTTGAACTGCCACCTGCCCCCCAGGAAATCATGGCTATGGTCTTTTCAGTCGGAGCATTGTCCACGCTAGCTGGACGACTCGAAGGCACCGGTGGGCCCGGAGTGGGAAGGTTTCCCTTTTGAATAAATTTGCCTAGGTGACCCTGCTGAACTAGCTCCTCAATGGCCTTCTTTAGATGGCGGCAGTCCTCGGTGTCGTGACCATAGTCTCGGTGGTACCGGCAGTAAAACTCCTTGTTGCGGGGGGCCCCAGACTTCAAGGGAGCCGGGCGCTTGAAATAAAGTTCCTCCTCGATCTCAAGCAGGATGTGAGATATGGGAGCCATGAGGGGGGTGAACTGCTCCTTAGGAACAAACGTCTGTGGTCGGCGATCTGAGCGGTGTGGAGGCTCAGGTTTCCAAGGTCGTGCACCGGCGTGATCAGTAGGCAGTGGTTTCTTACTGATGTTCTTGTCAACTTCCCTTCTGGAAGAATCCGCCTCATTGGCGCGGATGTACTTCTGTGCCCGGCTCAGAAGCTCAGCGTAAGAACTCGGAGGCTTCTTATCCAGAGAATAAGCAAACCTGGATGGGCGAAGTCCTCGTTTCAAGGCCAAAGTGGCTACGGAGTCTTCCATGTTGTACACCTCCAGCGCCGCTTCCTTAAATCGAGCGACAAAATCCTTCAAGGTCTCGCCGCTCCTCTGCTGGACAGCAAAGAGGCTATCAGCCACTCTCGAAATCTTCCGACAGGCGTCAAAATGGGCCAGAAAAGCCCTCTCCAACTGGCGGAAGGAGTTGATGCTACGTGGAGGCAAGTGGGAGTACCACGCGTGTGCCGCTTTACGGAGGGTGGCCGAAAAAGCGACGCATAAGAGGGAGTCTGTCGCCCCCTGGACCTGCATGAGGACCTTGTAGCTTTCTAGGTGGTCCAGGGGGTCCGTCGTGCCATCATATGGATCCAACTGGGGGGGCGGAACCGGGGCGGGACCGGTTCCTTCATGATATGCCAGGAAAGTGGGGGCGCCGCTCATAATCCGTCCCGTGAGGATCAGCAATCCGGCGGCTAAGCTCCTCCAACCATCGATGATACTCATCGAGCCTTTGCTCGGCCCAACGAGTAGTTTTCCTGAGGGTGCCATCTCGAGATGAATCGAAAGAAGAAGATGAAGAAGATCGACGGCGCAAAGAACGCGCCCGTCTGGACTCTCTCTCCTCCGGCCGATGGTGGGAACGACCGGAGTGGTGAGAGGGGGACCGCCGTCGCTTCGAGGTCCCTCGGTGATGAGGTTCGAGGGGTGAGCGATGGAGACCTCAGGTGGGATCCCGCCTTGGTGAGACTGGACTATTCCCCGCACCCCTTTATCGAGCACAGGGGGTTGGGGTGCAGCAGCAAACAATGCTCTTGCAGCCCCCGGACCGTTGACATCAGATCCTGGACCTGGTGGGTCAGAACCTCGAGCCGGTCCGGTCGGCCTGTCTGTGCAGGGGGCGGAACATGGGGATTGGCCTCCGAGTGCTCAGCCCAGGGAATGCGCTCCGCGGCTTGACTGGAGGAAGCCTCTTGTGCTCGTGTAGTCACCATCGTTTTCTTCACAAAATTGGCGGGGTCAAAGGGAGAACTTTCATCCTGTGCGTACTGCACCCCTACCTGGCGCGCCAATCTGTTGCTGCCAAATCACTGGCGATGAACGTCGGGTAGGCCGGGATCTTCGTAAATGTAGAGGGATCACCGTCTTCCTTCTAGAACCTGTAAAAAGTCCCGGACCGGTGGTTCCGGTGGGGACCCTCCGATGCCCAAGTCAGTGGGTTGTAGAACAGGGATGCTGATCTCAGTAAACATGAGAGAGAGAGAGAAAAGAGATCCCCGAGCATTGAGCTTGAGTCCTCTTTTTATACCTGTCTGGGGTCTCGTTTACCTTGTTCTGTTGGAACCATCGAATCTTCCCCGTTGGGATAAGCTTCACCGAACGGCAAGTGGTTAAGCCGTTGCTGGATGAGGGCCGCTTGTAGCGGTAACTGTTGATCGAGCTAACACTTGCCCGTGATTTCAGCGAACAAGAAGCACAGCAACATACCTTGAATCACGGGATCTGTGTATGCGGAAAAGCTCTAGAGGCCGACGCTGGAGGCCGGAGCTAAAGTCCAGCGCTGGAGGCCGACGCTGGAGGCCGACGCTATAGGCCGACGTTGGAGGCCGGAGCCAAAGTTCAGCGTTGGAGGCCGACGCTGGAGGCCAGAGCCAAAGTCCAGCGCTGGAGGCCGACGCGGGAGGCCGACGCTATAGGCCGGCGCTGGAGGCTGGAGCCATGGGCCGACGCTGGAGGCCGGAGCCAAAGTCCAACGCTAGAGGCCGACGCGGGAGGCCGACGCTATAGGCCAGCGCTGGAGGCTGGAGCCATGGGCCGACGCTGGAGGCCGGAGCCAAAGTCCAGCGCTGGAGGCCGACGTTGGAGGCCGACGCTATAGGCCGGCGCTGGAGGCTGGAGCCATGGGCCGACGCTGGAGGCCGGAGCCAAAGTCCAGCGCTGAAGGCCGACGTTGGAGGCCGACGCTATAGGCCGGCGCTGGAGGCTGGAGCCATGGGCCGACGCTGGAGGCCAGAGCCATGGGCCGACGCTGGAGGCCGGAGCCAAAGTCCAGCGCTGGAGGCCGACGCTGAAGGCCGGCACGGGAATTCTATTTCTGGGTTTTACTGTCACATCATTACTTTCGGAGATCGTGCTAAAGATAATACTAGCCCGAGAAGACGGCCAACCGTATCAGTCCCTTTGATTGAAATTAGGCATGTAATGAATCAAAGTGAGTGGACTATTCTTCTATGATTTTTCTGAGTCGCCTTCTCTTTCTCCTATCTTTTTTCTTCGAAGGTTGATAAATTTAGCAGTAGTTGTAACCACTGTCACTGTTGCTGTTGTAAGTTAGGCTTTCTACAGCAATGGATTTGCTCAAGCTGGAAGATAAGAATTTATTTGAATGTATTATAATTTCTTATTTTCACTCTACATCCTTCCACCTCGTTGGGACCTCATGATGGAACATAACCTATGGCCTTGCTTCTCGATTGCTGGGGACCTCAAAACAAACCACCAACCCAGTTGTCCCATGCCTTTGAGCTTTAGACCCAAAACCTAGACCTCAATATTATAGATCCTAAACAATATATTAAAAATATTAAAAAATTATTCTGATGGGGCCAGTAAACCCCATGGGCAATGGTGATGCACTCAGGTTGGACTCCCAGTTAACCACTCAAGTCAGCCCTCTTTTGGCCAGCTTCAGCCTCGGCCAACATAGCTCGGCCAGCCTCAGCCTCGGCCAGCTTCAGCATAGCTCGACCAGCATAGCTCGGCCAGCCTCAGCCTCAACTTCAGCCTCGACCAATATGCCTCGGCCAGCATAGCTCGGCCAACTTCAGCCTCGGCCAACATAGCTCGGCCAACATAGCTCGGCCAGCCTCAGCCTCGGCCAGCTTTAGCATGCCTCGGCCAGCATAGCTCGGCCAACCTCAGCCTCAACTTCAGCCTCGGCCAAAATGCCTTGGCCAGCATAGCTCGGCCAGCTTCAACCTTGGCCAGCTTCAGCATAGCTCGGCCAACATAGCTCGGCCAGCCTCAGCCTCGGCCAACATAGCTCGCCAGCCTCAGCCTCGGCCAGCTTCAGCATAGCTCGACCAACATAGCTCGGCCAGCCTCAGCCTCAACCAACATAGCTCGGCCAACATAGCTCGGCCAGCCTCAGCCTCGGCCAGCTTCAGCATGGCTCGGCCAGCCTCAGCCTCAACCTCAGCCTCGGCCAATATGCCTCGGCCAGCTTCAGCCTCGGCCAACATAGCTCGGCCAGCCTCAGCCTCGGTCAGCTTTAGCATGCCTTGGCCAGCATAGCTCGGCCAGCCTCAGCCTCAACTTCAGCCTCGGCCAATATGCCTCGGCCAGCATAGCTCGGCCAGCTTCAGCCTCGGCCAACTTCAGCATAGCTCGGCCAACATAGCTCGGCCAACATAGCTCAGCCAGCCTCAACCTCGGCAAGCTTCAGCATGCCTCGGCCAACATAGCTCGGCCAGCCTCAGCCTCAGCCTCGGCCAGCATAGCTCGGCCAGCTTCAGCCTCAGCCTCAGCCAACATAGCTCGGCCAGCCTCAGCCTCGGCCAATATGCCTCGGCCAGCATAGCTCGGCCAGCTTCAGCCTCGGCCAGCTTCAGCCTCAGCCTCGGCCAACATAGCTCGGCCAGCCTCAGCCTCGGCCAACATAGCTCGACCAGCCTCAGCCTCGGCCAGCTTCAGCATAACTCGACCAACATAGCTCGGCCAACATAGCCTCGGCCAGCATAGCTCGGCCAACATAGCTCGACCAGCCTCAGCCTCGGCCAGCTTCAGCATAACTCGACCAACATAGCTCGGCCAACATAGCCTCGGCCAGCATAGCTCGGCCAACATAGCTCGACCAGCCTCAGCCTCGGCCAGCTTCAGCATGCCTCGGCCAACATAGCTCGGCCAACATAGCTCAGTCAGCCTCAGCCTCGGCCAGCTTCAGCATAGCTCGACCAACATAGCTCGGCCAACATAGCTCAGCCAGCCTCAGCCTCGGCCAGCTTCAGCCTTGGCCAGCCTCTGCCTCGGCCAGCTTCAGCCTCAGCCTCAGCAGTCACCCAAACAATTCCCCAGCAGCCATATTGTGGGGTCCGCGTGCCTGCTCCATCTTTGTTTGCATAGGACAACAGACGTGCGACGTGGGGATACGTCTGATAAAGCACCATAGCGGTGGCCATGCCCTGCAGCCACCTACTCTGACGAGGCTTGGCCTACAGCCCTGACATCTCAAAGAAGGAAGCAAGCCCTTCCATCAAGTGGTAGCACCCTATGCCTCACAAACATCAGTTCTGACACTTCACCCATCAAAGTCATCATTATGGAGCCTCAACCACTCAATCCAGACAAACTCTTAAGCGTCTATAAAATGGGTAAGAGGGACCCCCGACCAGGTAACGAACTCATTACACTCCTAAACGCTCACAGAGAGAGAGCTCTTCTCGGAGCCTCTCTCTCTCTTTCACTTTCGAGCTTCCTCAAGCTCACGGCTGTTGCCCAAAGCGCTGACTTGAGCGTCGGAGGGTCCTCGCCGAAATTTTCGGCCCCCGGGACTTGTTTGCAGGCCCGCATGCGTAAGGAGCTCGCCGGAGGACCCCGGGCTCGCTGGAGGAGGCGACCGGACGCTCGAGGCTGGTGATTTGGCGTCAACAGATTGGCGCGCCAGGAAGGGGGACGCACTGATGGAAAGAAAGCTCTGTCTCCTTGAGTTATAAGTCTTCGTCCCCTCTAAGATAGCGATGGTGGTGATGCGCATGCCGAAGGTTCTCACCAATCGTGCTGGGGGGCATCCACATCGCACTAGGCAGCAAAAGGCCACCCTCTCTGCTCCTTCACCACCAACCTCAGCTGCTCTAATTAACCAGCTGGCCATCTTTAATCAACAAGTTCAAGCCTTGAATGCAGCAGTTCATGAACTGCAGAAGCGACGTTCGGTGGCCACTCAGCAGCAACCCAAGCTTCTCACATCGCTCGTGATAGCTGCACCTGTTAGTCAATGATTCATCTGCAGAAAATCTCTTCAGGAAGAAGTTATCACTATCATGCGCCATCTAAGCACCACCATCGTGAAGCTTTCAAGAGACTGCAGTCTCCTACCCCCTGCTCAAGTAGCCACTCCTCCCCTCAATCAACTGGTGCTTAGATGAGGAAGCATCTGGATGAATAACACCGGCGTTGCAATTAATGCTAGAAGGAAGATGAGGACAAAAGGCTTTGACTGTTGACTCCAACTTTCCTCTCTCTCCTTCACTCTGTTACACCCAAAAGCCAAACCGAGCCCAGGACCTTTTATGGATTTCGTTCTAGCAACTCTCAAGCTTCAGCATCGAGGACAATCAATCTCTTCAAGGAAAGAGCTAGGCAAAGGGCCCTCTTAGCAACTTCGTCGGCCTTTTTACTCCGCTGATATCAACTCTCAGCAACGTCCTCGATGGACTCTCCCAGCCACTCATCTTCAACGACAGCCAATTGTCGAAGCTTTCCTCAACGGCCTCCAGCTTTGTCCTAGTTTCTAGCTTCTTCCCGGCCACAGACATCTCGTCCTGGCCTCCAATGCGAGGGAAGGCCCAAGTAAGGGCAACGACACCTCCAATCCAACTAACATAATTCCCTGGGGGGTGTTGGCCCAGATGGCAACCCAAGAGGGGGGGGTGAATTGGGTTCTTAAAAAAAAATTTAAGACTTTTAAGCAATTTAAACTGAGATGTGCAAGTGAAAGGATTAACTAATAAGCAAAGCACAAACACAAGTATATGAGAGATAGAGAAGAGACAATTAGACACGGCAAACACAAGATATTTTTATAGTGGTTCGGTGCAACCAACACCTACGTCCACTCCCAAGACTCACTTGGGTCCACACTATAATCTCTCTAGATTACAGCCGAGTTGTTTTCCAAGTTCACAACTCAAACTTGTTGTTTTTCCGGGATCACAACGAACCCAGCCGATTTTACACGGGCTCACCGGCACCAAACCCTAACACAAGCTAAACCTAGCTTGTACCGAGGTTTAACAACCTCCTCTAGTTTAATCCCTCAGATTAAACTAGATTCAACCAAATAAAATGAGTTTTAATTACAAGCAGCTCCTTTTTGAGCAGATATTTCAAAATAAAAATTGAGTTTAGAAAAGCCTGAATATATAAAGCTTGAGAGCTGGCTTGGCTTCTTTGGATTCCTTCCTTCAACTCCTCTTGATGTTGAATCAGGCCTCGGCACCGATTCTCCACAGATTTGAGCTTTGGAGTTGGGTTGAAGCTTTTTCTCCCTTTTCTTTGAATGTGGAAGATCTTTGATTTGCTCTTGAAAGTGTTGGGATCTCCTCTTGAATCTTTTGTAGAAGGTGGCTCTGGAGTGCACGAATCTTACTCTTGGATTTCACTCCTTTTGAATCTTTCTTCTTAAACAAAACGATTTTTCTAATAACACTCTGTTTTTCCCTCTTTTGAATTTCTTACTGAATGATTCTCAATATAGATCTTCTCTCTTCTTTCTTTGCTGAATGGCTCCTCTATTTATAGATTCTGAAACAATATAGCCGTTAGAAACAAAGAAAAATAGCCGTTATTCAAAAATATATCCGTTGGAGCTGATGTGTCAACTCAAAAAATTTCCGCCCAGAATTCGGGGAGTCGGCTCGGGACTGTGCGAGTCGGCTCGAGCAGTCGAATCCAGAACGCACCAAAAAATGAGTTTTCAGGGGTCGACTCGTGAAAATCTGGGAGTCGACTCTTGACTTCCAGGAGTCGACTCGCGAAAAGCTGGGAGTCGACTCGAGAAGCACTCAAAAATGAGTCTTTCTGCCGTCTGAGTCGAGTCGGCTCGCTCAGTCACGAGTCGGCTCGAGAAAGTTCAGGAGTCGACTCGGAAACTCTCGAGTCGGCTCGGGACTGATACAAAAATCAGAAAACATTCTGATTTGCTTTGAAAATCATCCCAACCAACTTTGAAATATAAATTTGACTTAGATAATGTTGTTTTAACAGTAAAGCTCAATTTCAAAGCATTCTCATTAAGTCATTGATCTTTTAAAAGATTGATATATAAAATCATTTTTGAATTCATAAGTATAGCTCACTGAAACATATATTCAATTGATTCAAGAAACTCATTACATTTTTAATAGTTCATAGTTTTCAATTTGAAATTGCTCATAGCAAGAATAATTCATTGATTGACTTATCATGTTCATAGCCTTTTAGAAACTAAAGCAATGTCTTTTGGAAATCATCAAAATCAATAAGTTGGGGCAATTAAGTTTCAATAATTTCTCAACAATCTCCCCCTTTTTGATGATGACAAAAATATTGAGTTTGTTCATGATTGATTAGTGAATTAACTTTGTTTTCATAGTTAAGTTTAGGCTCCCCCTCAATGAGGTAGCTCCCCCTATGAAACTTAATTAACTAACCCATTGTTTATCACAATCATAGACAATCATAAAACTATAAAATTCTCCCCCTTTTTTGTTATCAACAAAAAGATAGATAAACATTCATTTATATTTCATTGACATAAGGAAATAGAGAATTCATTTCATTCAAAGAGTCTAGTACATCAAATTATATCAAAATGTAATACAAGCTTATGGAGTCAAATTTAAACTAACTTAGATTCATCAAAGTTCAAAAACATTCATATTAGAGCAAAATTTCCTAGGTACAATCTAGGAAGGAAATTTAGAGATGCAACTAAGATAAGTATTAAGATCATTTGACACGCTTGAATATCAAACTTTTTAAGTGTCCAATCATCTCCATGATATCATCCTTTTGAGATTTGCTAAAATCATTCATGGTTACTTGAATTTGATCAACTGCTGCATCAATGTCTCTTCGTAACTGATTGGTTCTATCAAGATATACATTGGATCCATCGGCTATCCCTTGAAGTCTTTCAAAGATATTCTTAAGCTCGGCATTTAGAGAATCCACATGAGTACCAATAGAGAATGAAAATGAGTCAAGCCTTGAAATGATGTTTTCCTTTAATTCTTTAAAGTCTTCTCTTAATTGACCAATCTCTTCTTTTCTTTGATCATCAAACTCAGCAAACATAGATCTAAGTTGACATAGCTGCTCATCTGAAAATCTCACAGAAGTAGATGAAGCTTGAGGTGGAGGAGAATAATGCATGCTAGGTCCAGCCTCAGATGGTCCAGCAACAGAAGGTCCAGCCTCGACCTCAGCTCCAATGTCCTCAACTCTGTCCTCAGCAGCTCTAATATCATCTTGACCTTTTCTTATCCAATTTCCATTAACTTTCTTGAAGCCCATACGGTGAATAGTGGCCAGTGAATAGTAGTCTGTATGTCTCAAATTTTTCTTGGGCTCACTATCACTAAATTCAATTCCTTGGCTTCTGAATAACTGAGTTAAGATCATGCCATAGGGAAGACAAGATTTCTTCTTGCTTCCACAGTCAGCCATGTACCATAAAATCATGATGGGTAAGTTGATGGGCCTGCCTGAAACTACAGCATCCATGACAAATATATCCCTCTCAGATAAGTAGTCAAACCGGCCTGTCTTAGGGAATAGAATTCTGCTGCAGATGTTGTGTAGCAATCTTAAGTCCAATGGCAGCTGACTGGCGAAAACTTCTTCAAATCCCTCAAAGTTTCTATTCAATAATCTGGTGAGGGCAGGAGATCTATCCTCTGGTTCAAAGGTGGAGGGTCCTGATAGGGGTAAGTCCAATAGCTTAGAAAGAATGATGGCAGAGACATTCAAACAAACTCCTCTGACAGTACTGACCAATCCATTGTCTCCTCTAGATAAATTTCTATAAAACTCTTTCACCAGTGCAGGGTATGTAGGACAGTCTAGGGAGCATATTTTCTCAAATCCCATTTCTCTCAACTGTGAACCTACAAGTAATCCTTCTCTCTCAAACAAATCGAAATCAAACTTCCTTCCAGTGGTAATGA
>UESW01004208.1:279697-347155 GCA_900491605.1 Calamus simplicifolius
ATTTGTGATACAAATGCAAGATGATTACTAATATTTCTCATGTATGATCTAGTCCTTATTCCTTGAGATGGATCGCCTATAATCAATTCCTTAGGATGACTATAAGCATATCTCCAGTCTCTTGGAAGATCTACATCATTATGATCATTATTAACATCATCATCCTTATGTGAATCATTATCTTTAGCCTCTTGTTCATGATCAGAAGATACTTCAATATTAAGTTTTTCAAGATCTTTTTCAATTATGTTTGTATCTTCCTCATCATCAATCTTTTCAGATCCAGTTGCTAAAGATTCATCAAAAACTACATGAATGGATTCTTCAACTACTAAGGTTTTCTTGTTAAAGATTCTATATGCCTTACTAGTTGTTGAATAACCTAGAAAAATTCCTTCATCAGATTTAGCATCAAATTTTCCTAAGTTGTTTTTACCATTATTATGAATGAAACATTTACATCCAAATGCATGAAAGTATTTTATATTGGTTTTCTTTCATTCCATAATTCATAAGGTGTTTTCTTTAATATTGGTCTTATTAAAGCTCTGTTTAAGATGTAACATGCTGTGTTAATTGCTTCCGCCCAAAAATACTTTGGTAAGTTGCTTTCACATAGCATGGTACGGGCCATGTCTTCTAAAGTTCTGTTCTTTCTTTCAACTACACCGTTTGTTGTGGAGTCCTAGGGGCTGAAAAATTATGATTAATTCCATTTTCAGTGCAGAAATTTTCAAATAAGTGATTTTCAAATTCTGTTCCATGATCACTTCTTAGAGATACTATAGTAGTGTTTTTCTCATTTGTGACTTTCTTGAAAAATTTCAGGAACATCGAGAAAGTCTCATCTTTGTGAGCTAAAAACATTACCCAAGTATATCTAGAGTAATCATCTACAATCACTAGACCATATTTCTTTCCTCCTAGACTTGTAGTTCTAGTTGGTCCAAATAGGTCCATGTGAAGTAGCTCTAGTCCCCTAGAAGTTGAAACAATATTTTTAGATTTAAATGAACTTCTAGTTTGTTTTCCAAATTGACATGCATCACAGATTTTATTATTTTCAAAATTAATTTAGGTAAACCTTTAACTAAATCCATTTTAATTAGTTTTGAAATAAGGTGTGTGCTTGCATGACCTAATCTACGATGCCACAACCAACTAATATCATTAATGTTAGCATTATCAGTAATTAGGCAATGACTACTCTTAGAAGTTTTGTCTGTGTCAACTAAGTATATATTGCCAAATCTATAACCAGTAAAAACAATGCTATCATCAATAGAATTAGTTACAGTGCATAAAGAAGATTTAAAAGAAACATTAAAGTTTTTATCACATAATTGACTTATGCTAATTAGATTATGCTTCAAACCATTAACATAAAGTACATTATCAATACTATAGATGGAGTTATGCGAACTTTACCAAGGCCCAAATTTGACCTTTACCGTTATCGCCAAATGTCACAACTCCACCACATTTTCTTCTAGGGTGATGAATTCCTCTTTGTCACCCGTCATATGTCTTGAGCAGCCGCTATCAAGATACCACTTCTTGTTTGATCTTTTGGCTACAAGACATTCCTGCAATATCATCAAACTTTATGTTTAGGTACCCAAGCTTTCTTGGGTCCTTCATGGTTAGTAGACACAAAAATTGTTCCTTTCGGAACCCATATTTTCTTAGCTTTAAATTTTAACTTGTTGTTTTTAATGTTTTGCATTCAAAGGATTTGTGACCTTTTTCATTACATTTAAAACAAGTTATATTACCTTGGTTGGCTTTTACAAAAATATTCTTTAGTGATTTCTGTTTTCTTAGTGTGTTATATCCTAGCCCAGCTTTGTCAAAAACAGCTTTTTGACTATCTAGGATCATGTTAAGTTTAGTTGAACTTAAAGTGAATTTCTCAACAATGTCCTTATATTTTTTAACATCTTTCTTAAGAGAGTCAATTTCTTTAGCTTGCTGTTCTTTATCTAAAGCTAAGTTTCTATTTGATCTTTTAAATCTTTAGTTGAGTTTTAGTTTCAGATTTTAATAATCTAATTCTTGATTAAGATTATCTCTTTCTTTCCTAAGTTCTTCTTTTTCATTAGTTAATTTCTTAACTTCTAAAGCTAATTCATTTTTACTTTTAGCTAAACTAACATTATCATTTTTCACAGATTTAAATTTCTTTTTCAACAATTTAAAATCTATCATTAGTTCATTAAAAGCTTCAAACATTTCATCAAATGTAAATCATTGTCGGAGGTTTCGGAACTTACCTCGTCATTGTCGTCGTCGTTGGCCATGAAACAAATATTTGCAACCTCTTTTTGTTCTTCTTCTTCGGAAGAAGATTCATTGCTGTCAGTCCATGTTGCAACATATGCCTTCTTCTTTTTCTTGAAGGTCTTTTTCAATTGTGGACAATCATATCGATAATGCCCCGGTTTCTTACACTCATAACAGATCAAGGGGTCTTTCTCTTTGTCCTTGTCCTTATCTTTCTTTTCCTTTTCTCCTTCCATTTTGTTTCCAAATTTTGTTTTTGGAAGGGTTTCTTTTTCCTCAAAAATCTTCTGAACTTCTTGGCCAAGAGAGCAGTTTCATCATTATCTTCATCACTATCATCACTGCTGCTCTCTTCCAATTCTGCAGCTTGAGGGCAATGTTTTCTTCTTTTTGTTTCCTCCTCAATGCTGCCTCATTGTCAATTCGTGGGTCATGAGAGATCCTAGAAGCTCCTCTAAGGGTAGTGCATTGAGGTCTTTGGCTTCTTGGATTGCTGTGACTTTTGCTTCCCACGATCTTGGCAATGACCTGAGTATTTTGCGAACAAGATCAGCATTAGTATAAACTTTTCCTAAACTTTTCAAACCATTCACAATATCGGTGAATCTAGTGAACATGCATGTGATGGTTTCAGTTTGTTCCATTGTGAACAATTCATATTTATGAACCAAATATTTATCTTTGATTCTTTTACTTGGTTTGTTCCTTCATGTGTAACTTCCAACCTATCCCATATTTCTTTAGCGGAATTACAAGTAGAGATGCGGTTGAATTCATTTGAATCTAAGGAACAATATAAGATATTAATGGCTTTGGCATTAAGTTGAGCCATTCTCCTATCATTATCATTCCAATCCCTTTCGGGCTTTGGAACAATAGTGCCATCAATAAGGTGTGTGGGTGTACTAGGTCCATTTAATATAACACCCCAAAGCTCATAATCAGAAGCTTGAATGAATATCCTCATTCTAGCTTTCCAATAAGAATAGTTTGAGCCATTAAAAGTGGAGGTCTATTCGTAGAATGACCTTCAGCAAAACTAGAACCACTTTGTGTTGCCATAATGACCTTTAGCTCTTGATCGTGAGATCAAACTCTAAATGAGCACTATGCTCTGATACCAATTGTTGGCCCAGATGGCAACCCAAGAGGGGGGGGGTGAATTGGGTTCTTAAAAAATTTAAGACTTTTAAGCAATTTAAAATGAGATGTGCAAGTGAAAGGATTAACTAATAAGCAAAGCACAAACACAAGTATATGAGAGATAGAGAAGAGACAATTAGGCACGGCAAACACAAGATATTTTTATAGTGGTTCGGTGCAACCAACACCTACGTCCACTCCCAAGACTCACTTGGGTCCACACTATAATCTCTCTAGATTACAGCCGAGTTGTTTTCCAAGTTCACAACTCAAACTTGTTGTTTTTCCGGGATCACAACGAACCCAGCCGATTTTACACGGGCTCACCGGCACCAAACCCTAAACACAAGCTAAACCTAGCTTGTACCGAGGTTTAACAACCTCCTCTAGTTTAATCCCTCAGATTAAACTAGATTCAAACAAATAAAATGAGTTTAATTACAAGCAGCTCCTTTTTGAGCAGATATTTCAAAATAAAAATTGAGTTTAGAAAAGCCTGAATATTAAAGCTTGAGAGCTGGCTTGGCTTCTTTGGATTCCTTCCTTCAACTCCTCTTGATGTTGAATCAGGCCTCGGCACCGATTCTCCACAGATTTGAGCTTTGGAGTTGGGTTGAAGCTTTTTCTCCCTTTTCTTTGAATGTGGAAGATCTTTGATTTGCTCTTGAAAGTGTTGGGATCTCCTCTTGAATCTTTTGTAGAAGGTAGCTCTGGAGTGCACGAATCTCACTCTTGGATTTCACTCCTTTTGAATCTTTCTTCTTAAACAAAACGATTTTTCTAATAACACTCTGTTTTTCCCTCTTTTGAATTTCTTACTGAATGATTCTCAATATAGATCTTCTCTCTTCTTTCTTTGTTGAATGGCTCCTCTATTTATAGATTCTGAAACAATATAGCCGTTAGAAACAAAGAAAAATAGCCGTTATTCAAAAATATATCCGTTGGAGCTGATGTGTCAACTCAAAAAATTTCCGCCCAGAATTCGGGGAGTCGGCTCGGGACTGTGCGAGTCGGCTCGAGCAATCGAATCCAGAACGCACCAAAAAATGAGTTTTCAGGGGTCGACTCGTGAAAATCTGGGAGTCGACTCTTGACTTTCAGGAGTCGACTCGCGAAAAGCTGGGAGTCGACTCGAGAAGCACTCAAAAATGAGTCTTTCTGCCGTCTGAGTCGAGTCGGCTCGCTCAGTCACGAGTCGGCTCGAGAAAGTTCAGGAGTCGACTCGGAAACTCTCGAGTCGGCTCGGGACTGATACAAAAATCAGAAAACATTCTGATTTGCTTTGAAAATCATCCCAACCAACTTTGAAATATAAATTTGACTTAGATAATGTTGTTTTAACAGTAAAGCTCAATTTCAAAGCATTCTCATTAAGTCATTGATCTTTAAAAGATTGATATATAAAATCATTTTTGAATTCATAAGTATAGCTCACTGAAACATATATTCAATTGATTCAAGAAACTCATTATATTTTTAATAGTTCATAGTTTCCAATTTGAAATTGCTCATAGCAAGAATATTCATTGATTGACTTATCATGTTCATAGCCTTTTAGAAAGTAAAGCAATGTCTTTTGGAAATCATCAAAATCAATAAGTTGGGGCAATTAAGTTTCAATAATTTCTCAACAGGGGGCACGTCACCAGCGGACGAAAGTGCTCAAACCCACAAAGAAAAACATGGGAGCTACAAGAGCTAAGTACATTGCACTTAAGACAGTTTTCTTTCATTAATACTTAAAAATGTCATGCAGGGAAGATCTACCTTGCATCAACATCCAAGGCCAACCTCGCTTTGGCGTCCAAAAAGCCCTGGGCCAGCCAAGCACGAAGCCCAGTGTACCACTGACAGAGCGATGTACCATCAGCTCTCAACAACTAAAGCCCGACCCCGGTCGGCATAAAAAGCCCTGGGCCAATCAGGCACGAAGCCCAGTGTACCACTGGCAGAGCGATGTACCATCGGCTCTCAATAACTAAAGCCCGACCCCGGTCGGCACAAAAAGCCCTGGGCCAGCCAGGCATGAAGCCCAGTATACCACTGACAGAGCGATGTACCGTCGACTCTCAACAACAAGCCCGACTCGGTCGGTACTCAAAGCCCGATGAACATCAACACTCAAGCCTAAGACCAGCTCGGCATCAAAAGCCAAAAACTGACTCCAACGTCGATACCAAACACACAGAGGCAATTTTATTTCAGCCCCCGCGGCTTTATTTCTGCTTCGGCCATCTTATTTTAGCCTCAACGGCCTTATTACAGCCTCAGCGCTTTATCTCTGCCTCGGCGGCATTATTACAGCCTCAGCGGCTTTACCTTTGCCTCTGCGACGTTGCTGTAGCCTCATTGGCTCTCTGCCTCAACGGTATATGGATGGGGACCCACATCCAAACTTCATGTCAAAAGTTGAAGACTCAAAGTCAACTCACAGTTGGAAGAAACTAACTCTCCAACTCACAGTTGACGAATATCCACTTCCAGACACTGCGTTGGGAAAGGATTGTTGGCTACCCTCAGCTTGCCAACGGGCGGACAAATATTATCCAAAGCAAGGCAAAAGAAAAAAGATCTCTCCATAAGGAAGGAATCAGAACTGAAGCAAGCATGAAAGGACAAGAGCAAAGATGAAGAGCTCTACACTCCTTTCGCTTAGCTGTTACATGGCACCCAAGCTCAAGGAGTGTGGAGGGCATCTAATGGGGCCAGTAAACCCCATGGGCAATGGTGATGCACTCAGGTTGGACTCCCAGTTAGCCACCCAAGTCAGCCCTCTTTTGGTCAGCTTCAGCCTCGGCCAACATAGCTCGGCCAATATAGCTCGGCCAGCCTCAGCCTCGGCCAGCTTCAGCATGCCTCAGCCAGCATAGCTCGGCCAGCCTCAGCCTCAACTTCAGCCTCGGCCAATATGCCTCGGCCAGCTTCAGCATGCCTCGGCCAGCATAGCTCGGCCAGCCTCAGCCTCAACTTCAGCCTCTGCCAATTTGCCTCGGCCAGCATAGCTCGGCCAGCTTCAGCCTCGGCCAGCTTCAGCATAGCTCGGCCAACATAGCTTGGCCAGTCTCAGCCTCGGCCAACATAGTTCGGCCAGCCTCAGCCTCGGCCAACATAACTCGGCCAACCTCAGCCTCGGCCAACATAGCTCGACCGGCCTCAACCTCGGCCAGCTTCAGCATAGATCGGCCAACATAGCTCGGCCAGCCTCAGCCTCGGCCAGCTTCAGCATGCCTCAGCCAGCATAGCTCGGCCAGCCTCAGCCTTAACTTCAGCCTCGGCCAATATGCCTCGGCCAGCATAGCTCGGCCAGCTTTAGCCTCAGCCAACATAGCTCGGCCAGCCTCAGCCTCTGCCAGCTTCAGCATGCCTCGGCCAGCCTCAGCCTCAACTTCAGCCTCGGCCAATATGCCTCAGCCAACATAGCTCGGCCAGCCTCAGCCTCGGCCAGCTTCAGCATGCCTCGGCCAGCATAGCTCGGCCAGCCTCAGCCTCAACTTCAGCCTCGGCCAATATGCCTCGGCCAGCATAGCTCGGCCAGCTTCAGCCTCGGCCAACATAGCTCGGCCAACATAGCTCGGTCAGCCTCAGCCTCGGCCAGCTTCAGCATGCCTCGGCCAGCATAGCTCGGTCAGCCTCAGCCTCAACTTCAGCCTCGGCCAATATGCCTCAGCCAGCATAGCTCGGCCAGCTTCAGCCTCGGCCAACATAGCTCGGCCAACATAGCTCGGCCAGCTTCAGCATGCCTCGGCCAACATAGCTCGGCCAGCCTCAAACTTCAGCCTCGGCCAATATGCCTCCGCCAGCATAGCTCGGTCAGCTTCAGCCTCGGCCAACATAGCTCGGCCAGCCTCGGCCAGCTTCAGCATGCCTCGGCCAGCATAGCTCGGCCAGCCTCAGCTTCAGCTCGGCCAATATGCCTCGGCCAGCATAGCTCGGCCAGCTTCAGCATAGCTCGGCCAGCTTCAGCATAGCTCGGCCAGCTCAGCCTCAGCTCGACCAGCCTCAGCTCGGCCAGCTTCAGCATAGCTCGGCCAACATAGCTCAGACCAGCCTCGGCCAGCTTAGCTCGGCCAACATAGCTCGACCAGCCTCAGCCTCGGCCAGCTTCAGCATAGCTCGGCCAACATAGCTCAACCAGCCTCGCCTCGGCCAGCTTCAGCCTTGGCCAGCTTCAGCTTTAGCCTCGGCAGTCACCCAAACAGTTCCCCAGCAGCCATATTTGGGTCCGCGTGCCTGCTCCATCTTTGTTTGCACAGGACAACAGACGTGCGACATGGGGATACGTCTGATAAAGCGTCATAGCGGTCGGCCATGCCCTGCAGCCACCTACTCTGACGGGACTTGGCCTACAGCCCTGACATCTCAAAGAAGGAAGCAAGCCTTCCATTGCTGTCGTGCTCTGACAAGTGGTAGCACCCCATGCCTCACAAACATCAGTTCTGACACTTCACCCATCAAAGTCATCATTATGGAGCCTCAACCACTCAATCCAGACAAACTCTTAAGC
Source organism: Calamus simplicifolius (assembly GCA_900491605.1). Taxonomy (NCBI): domain Eukaryota; kingdom Viridiplantae; phylum Streptophyta; class Magnoliopsida; order Arecales; family Arecaceae; genus Calamus; species Calamus simplicifolius. The sequence goes on from UESW01004208.1 coordinate 287,631, forward strand.
ATCTATAAAATGGGTAAGAGGGACCCCCGACCAGGTAACGAACTCATTACACTCCTAAACGCTCACAGAGAGAGCTCTTCTCAGAGCCTCTCTCTCTTTCTCTTTCGAGCTTCTCAAGCTCACGGCTGTTGCCCAGAGCGCTGACTTGAGCGTCGGAGGATCCCCGCCGAAATTTTCGGCCTCCGGGACTTGTTTGCAGGCCCGCAGGTGCAAGGAGCTCGCCGAAGGATCCCGAGCTCGCTGGAGAGGCGACCAGATGTTCGAGGCTGGTGATTTGGCGTCAACATATTCCAATATTAAAATCAGTACTACCATACCGATGTAGGTATGGTAGCATACCCTATTGATGTTCAAAGCAAAAAATATCCCCTGGAAGAACTTGAACGCTTTGATAAATACCATAAAATCTTACAGTATTATATTGTCATCTTAAAGACAAACTTTCTGTCAAGACACTTGTGTAAACTAAGATAATCATATGGTCGCATACTAGGAAGAATTTTAAAGCAGGCCAAAATGCACATAAGACACCAAAGTCATCAATTGGGTAAGCACAAGTGAGATACAAGCTCAACAACTCCCTGCATGGATGCATCATTCTGCATAAAGATGTCAAGGAATAAAAGTTATAAGGGAAATGAAATGGAAGAATATATTGCACTGCTGTTGATCAAAAATTGCAATGTCTCAAAGTGGCTCACCAGATATACAACATCGAATGCCTCACGATAATTCTTGAGCGACTCCTCTACATTGTCATTCCTGGGAAGGAAAAGGTCCATATATCTCACTAGATCACATAGAGGTCGTTACTGTATGACAGTAAAGCACCAAGATAACTAAAATAATAGATAGATTCGTTGCCCATCATCAAACTGGGAGATTGCTTGCTCCTCTACAAATTCTTTTCTAAGTGATACGTAAACACAGTTAGCTCTACAACTCTCCAACAAAGATGACCAAAACTCAATCTATTGTGGTACAGAGAACAACCAAATTACATAAAGGAAAGCTGGAAATGTGTTTTGATGAGTCAAATGTTCAATCTACATTCCACATTATTTATCCCCTTTTCCCCTACACTGTTTCTTGCAATAAGCACTTTTATGAAAGCTTGGTATTCAAACGTCAGAACAACCAAAAAAGCAACAATTAAGACTAAAAGCCAAGTGTTAAATTATGCTGAACATAGTCTATAGAGTACCAAATATACTACAAGTTAACCGTATTCGTTGAGGAGGTAACAAAGCACTTGCTCACTGAAACTAGAAAGCTATGAAAACAAATTCTATTAACTTTGGTCAACTTCTAAAAAATAGAGATGCTTTCTTTAACAATACGAATGGCATGAGTGTAAGTAACCACACACAATCCATCGAAGCATCGACAAGACAGGAAGTTCAAGAACGGTCTGTGAACATAAGTGTGGATTTACTTAATCAATTGCATTGTTTTATTGGCCTACAGCAAGGGATATACGCAGCCCAAATTAGAAGCTTGGGTCAAGGTTGAAGAGACTGATAGAAGAGAACCTGAATAAATTGAAGCGAATTATGAAGGCACCTGTTGTGACTATGGAAATTGGAACAGGAAGATATGCATGAGATTCATAAAAGAGAACAAGATCAACAGTACAGGGTATTGGAAGTGATCTTAAGTAATAACTTAAGATGAAACACATGGACAATCTTTTGATTTTGAGGATTTCTTCCAGTGTAAAATGCATCACTCTCACACTAATTTCTTGCTGAGCAATCCATTGAATAATATCACATCCATAAAAGAGAATGGACTCAGCATTTTCATCATCACATGCATAATTGCATTATATGCATTTAAATCAATATCATATGAACATAGATGCATACACGCATGAACATGCCAACATGCAGACACATGTCAACACATGCCTGCGCACAGAAACATACATAAATACAATGAGGCCTAATTAACTTAAGGTCTATCCCTATAACATGATGATGGACATGAACACGTGCCTGTGCACAGAGATATAAATGTAGCCATGAATACAATGAATCTGAATATCCTTATAATTATCTGTCTATAGCTATTAAATCATTTTAACTTTTCATTGAATCATTCTAGGAAATTAGACTGATTGAACTACCATAGTCACCAATTCGGTTAGGATGTGGGGAACTCCAAGTTTCAACATCAACCGATATGCAGTACACAACAAGTGGTGGGTTGACCCGGTCAACCTTAAGAGGTCAACTGGGTCTCACAAAAACTGAATTAAACAATTAATAACCAAACTTGCGAATTAGAAATTCTCACCAAAAAGAGAACAGCATAAAATATTATGGTCTCTGATAGAATAACCAAGATATAAGGAAAATTATTCGGTCTCTGATAGAATAACCAAGATATAAGGAAAATTATTCTCTAGTAATATATTAAAAGAATGCAAGATATTTGTATGTACATGTCCTATTTTCAAGTTCATCTCAGATCAATCCACCTTGAAAGCAAGATATCATGTTTAGACAGATCTAGACTATATGGGCTGCATAATTTTCCATCATAAGCTACAATCTATGTTCTTGTAGTCTGTTTCACAGCAACTCAGAGAACATAGATCAAAATAATTGCATGTTGAACTGTTGAGCAAGACATGTAAGCATCCTTTTTCAATAACACTATATCCCATAGAAAGGTATTTTAAAACAGGGGGGTGGGGCACATAAGGGAAACTACTCACAGGAATCCAACAGAAATCCGGTTTTCATAGTTCACACCATCTGACATGCCAAGATCTCCAATATGATCACCAAGCAGCAGAACATTGGTCCTGTTCTTCACCAAGATGCCATCACCATCCAGTCCATTAGGATCTCCCAATTTGTCATTTATAGGGGCAGCCATATCCAGGGCATGCTCATTTTTGTTTAAAACATGAATTGTCTTCCCTGCGACCAGCATTATTTACCGTGCACCGTAAGAGAGAGAGAGAGAGAGAGAGAGAGAGAGAGTTTAAAAAAAAAAAACAGATTGGAATATAAAACAATAAAAAGCATAGTATAGGTGTCACTTCTAAGTGTAGAAAAGAAGCTAAATAGAAAATATGTTGGTTGCAATACTGGACTGCACTACCAATCCAGAATTGCACGGAATGAAAAAAGTCAAAAATCTCCCTTGATAGAAGGAATCTTCCATTTAGGGTGGCGCACCCACTTCCAAATCTCCTTGGAAACTCATTCTCACAACTGCTTACCAAGTATTTCCTACTAATTTTTTTTTAGATACTCGTTTCCATCTATGTGCACCTAACACACTTCAACTAAGATTCTCCAGATACTAATAATTTATCAAATTTTCTTTTGTATGCGTTCTTGTGAAGTAGGATTTTCTTGATCATATCTTGACTTGGTTTTTTTTATAAAAAAAGAAAAACAATCTCAGATTTTGGTGACTTGTGAGTAGTTTAAAATGTTTTCTATACATCTCAGATGTCTAACATTCTCTGCAGTTCATTAAATTATACCCATTCATCAAAGATTTGTCCGGATAGTTCTAATGACTAACACTTTCTTGAAAATCTTTCAACATTTTTCAGATTGCATTTTTTTCCTTAGCAAATTGTTTAAGAGCCTGACTATGTAAATTTTATTTAAAATGTAAAATCGAGCTGTCATTGGTAATAGATGAAGCAAACCCCTTCAAGTGTCTAATTTTGACAGTACAAGTTAAAAAAAATGCAAAGCCAGAAAGTATACTTCTGCATGCCAAAAACCTGAGGATTGTAAGACTACTTGAATTAAAAAAAGAAATCAGAGAGCTCAAGCACACCTTTAAAGGCTACAAGATGACCATTTTCATCAAACACCATTCTGTTAGAAACAATCTTGATGTTTTTAAATGATCTATGAAGTTTCTGTCTGAAGACCTGGTTAGATGCAAGAAGAAATAACAGAATCATTTGCGCTGTCAAAAATTTGAACACAATTTTACAAACAAACACACACATAAGAACAGAATGTTGCATTCAGTTACGAACTGACCTCTTCTATAGTGTCTGCAAGACCTGCAGAAAAAATTAAGACAGGTACACCTTTTCCTGCATTTTATGGGAAAAAGCATATCAGATTGCTTTTATACAAATATTTAGCATGAATTATTTTCCATTATACAATTTAGAAATTTTCTTCTTGCCTCAAAGAAAATTCATGGTAAGCAAGGGCTTTAACAAGAGCATGGAAAATGGTTGAATCAAAAACAATATCATTAGGCATATAGGCATAACATTTGTAAGATTTGATCAATTTATGGAATTAGCCTATGAAGTGCTAATTTATGTGCAACAATTCAGGGCCTCTTTTTTATTTATTCAAGAAAAGCTTGTCTTTTGAGGGAAATGACAGGGATAAACAGTTGTCTACATTCTGCACCATAGGCCAGATACAACATGTAATACTCATCACATCATGACCGTGAAGGTGGATGCCATGTAAAAAGTAAAGTTTTGTTACAGCAGAGATTGCCTCAAAAATTGATCTGATCTTTGAAGTAGAATTTTTAATGGAAAAGCAGTAAAGAAATGTCATTAAAAGTTGAAGAAATTCAGTTCATTCATGATAATAGCATGTAGACTCCAGGATTTTGAAGAACTACAAAGGTATGGGTAACAATGTAGTCTCGAACATGACAAAATTTGGGCTCACCAACTAGTATGCTCTCTCAAAAATCTGCACAGAAAAATCTTCACATAATTTCCATCCATTCAGCAAGGTTAACAAATAAAAACAGGGGAAAGGTTCCTTCAAGACCGTCGCACAAGAGATTCGCTCAACCTTATCATGGATTTCATGTAAGTCATAACCCAGTAGAACATGCTTTACAATGCTGTGACAAGAACACATTAGCGTAAATGTTTAATTTCTGCATTGCTAAGTCTAAAAGATTCCAAATTTGCAAGAACCTATTAGGAGATATCCAAATAAACTTCTGGATCACTGTATATGTATCATATTAGGACAGGGAAAACACTGAATGTCAAAAGATTGCGAAGATTTGAGTCATTTTCTTGATAGGATGGATAATCATTGGGGCGCAAAGTGGTATTTTAGATCACCATAGCAAGTATGAAGATTTATTTGCAAAGTAATTTAAGATCCATTGTTTTAGTGGTGCCATTTTCAGTTTCAACATTCTCTAAACAAAAAAGGATCAGTTAAAGCTAGGAAAGTATTCAAAATGAACAAAAAAAGATATACTAATCCAAGAAAATAGAAATAGGACAATATTTTAGAGAATGTGTTTTCTGGACCTCTGGATGTACCATTTTGCTGGGGCCATATTTAGACAGTAAAGCATTTAATTTTTTGAAAATTTACTATTAGAAAATCATACTCAATAGGATATATCATTTCTGAATACAATGAAACATGAAACAATCTAAATGCATATGAAATTTGAATTGTGGAATAGCTAGATTCACATCAAAAAATATTATTCTCCTATTGCTTTCTTTGGAATATAATGTTGTAATGCATCTGTCTCTTCTCAAAACCGCAAAATCTAAGCTTAATCTAGAGAAAATGCTTCCAAGATTAAAAGAAATGAAGAAACGGAAAAAAAAGGGGCAAATGTAGTTCATATATACAATGATGATTCCATCAGTTACTTTTGGCTGAAATTCCAAAGTTAGCCTAGTTTGATATCAGTTTTGACCAAATATAAATTATTCGGATCTCAGTTTTAGAGTTATTGATGGAATTTTAAGGTGACAGCCAGTTGGACCACGTCCTGTTGACGTGCTGTATACTAGTCAGGGGCGGACCTTTCAAGGGACTAGGGGGAGCTATGGCCCTCCCCAAAAATTTTGGAAATATATATTTTTTGGTGCAGAATATCAACCTTCCCTCAGGAAAAAAATGGACAGTCTTTTTCTCCTTCAGGCTCTCAGCAATTAAAAATAACATTTTGGCAACATCCTAATTTTTAAAATTTGATTTACTGATTATATTCTATATATATCAAGGGTTCAGTATTAATGATTGAAGGCTTAGGATGGAGCATTCCAGACCGTTTAAACTAGGGCTGTCAACTAATTTAAGTAGCTTTAGGTCATCTTCAAAAAAGCTCAAATCAAGCTTGATTCAAAGCAAAAGAATGAAGCTTCAACCAGCAAAACAGGCTTGAAATTAATTTCATGCTGACCCAAAAGACAACCCAACCCAATCAAATTTAATAAGCCACAAATATGTTTGTATTATATATGCATACATCCATATATTTACATAAAGGACTTAATTAGTGTATTTTTCCATTCTTTGAACTTTGAACCAAATAATTGTCATTTAGACTTTGACAAGTTTGATTAAAGTTTGAATTGATTTTAGCTCTATGCAGAGTTATCAAGCTAGTTGATTAGGCTCATATTTGGTTTGGTTGAAAATTAAGCACAAATTGAGCTTGAAATCGAAGCTTGCTTGATCAGGATCAAAGCTTGGCTCAGTTACATCCCTGATTTAAACATTTTGATAACGACACTTATTAAATACTGGCAATTAAGGTACAGAAGGGGTCCAAAGACTCCAAACAAACATATGAGAGAAGCTCTATGAATGTCAACAGGTCTTAAAGTTGACATTGCTACCCATTTATTGCATCTAAGACAAATCTGCCATGAGTATTTGGCATGACTCAGGATAACTTTGAATGGTTAGACAATCATGATGAAAGCAAAGAAAATCCTTTAAATTGGAAGTAAGGTTTGCCATGTCGGGAGTCGATACCATTTCAATACCAAACTAGCGATATCATTTCAGTACCGAATTAGCATAGTTTAGTACAAGCCGTATTATATCAGACTGATCCAATTCGGTACAAGTCATACCATACCAAACCAGTAGCATACCGATTAGATGGACCAAAGGGCTCCAACCCATAACCCATAACCACTCCAAATCAAGCTGAACCAAGCAATTCAGTTTGATTCAGTTCAGGGCTGTTTGATATGTCGGTATGGGGTCAATTTGATTGATTTGGTTGGTTCAAGATTGGTTTAGTTGGTTCACCTCCTATACCAAACCAAAAGGCCGAACCATCCTCGCTCTGAGCTGGTTCAGTTTAGTTTGCCTGAACTGTCCGGTTCGGCATACAATGACTGGGAGGCTTATAATCAACAATGTCTTGGATACATGGCAATATGATTTAAAAAGACAATTCAGACATAAGGAGTGAATGCGAAGCTATTTACACATGACCTTAGCAATTCATATCAGTGACCTATAACATTTTTAATTTTTAAATAAATTGATTACATTGAAGAGTCACAATCGATTGTCATGCAGAAAAAGGAAGAACTAACAGTAAGTTCAGGGTGGCTAAGAGTTCTTAGCAGGTCAAGCTTAAAGATATCCTCAGGCTAATATATTTTTTGATGAGATTAATGTGTCAACAAATCAATCAAAAGGAGGTGAAGGAAGACAAAGTGGATAATGCCATTTGACAACTTTACAGAGCTAACTCACAAAAGTTGCCTTGCCAGTTGTTCTGACCTAAAGGAAATTGAAACAGCCTCAGACTAACAACTAACAGACTACAAAATCCTGCTAATTGCTAAAATAAACATAAAAGACGAATGCTATATGGTTTTACCTTCAGTTTTGTGAACAAGGCATGATGTCAATGCTAAATAAACAAGTTAATACAAATGATGAATGGAGGTTTTAAAAGCTTGTGCTGTGGAGGCATGCCAGTCACCAGCTGCTATGATACATCCCACACCATATCATGCTAGGAGGGCATATAATCTGAGCCATTCTGAAAAGATAAAAAAGGATTCCAAAAAATAATGAATAAAAATTGTTAACAAAGGATTATATAGGTGTCATTGCCAACTAGTGTTGCATGTCAGTACTAGCCTGGTACAGTACATGCCAACCAGCAAATACTAACATGACAAAATTATAAATCCCGGTCCCAAATAATGATGAAAATATGGTAGCGTGTAGCAAGGGGTGGAGGAAACAGAAAAGAGAAATCCACCTTTTGGGGAACAGGTTTATCAACTCAACCACAAGAACATCATAGACAGTATGTTCTAATTAGATGCTAAATCTAGCTCACATTCATCACATTCTCCCACCCCCACTTCCTTGTTCCTTATCCTCCATAGACTAATCATATGTGCTATTATGTACTCTAAGAAAAATGTGCATAGCTGTTGGCTTCATTTGACAAAATTGTTTTGTTGGCGCTTGTCAGGCCATCAAGTTGAGCACATAAAAAACTTCAGAATCAACTTTTCGGTAATTTATTAGTTTCAAGTTTCTACATAGAGTTGTCCAACTAAAACCCATGGTTATGTTAAATTTGAACATGTTCGCTAATTGATGAGTAAAGCATAGGGAAGCAGCTAACAAATTGCAAGTAAATATGAAAGTTTTATAAATAGAAAAACTATTATTTCCTATCAAACAAAAAATCTGTTTCGTGTCATTTGGTTTATTATTTATTCATTCTCTTCACTATCTCTTTTTTATGTCTTTTTTGACCCAATGTCGGAGAGAGCTGAGATCCTTCAAAATCAGTTATTAGGGATTATTTTGCTTCAAATTGGTTTTAAATTTTCAACAAGGGTATTGTGCAAGGACTTCATCAAGCTTAAAACTTTTGGGCAACAGCTTCTACAAATTCTGTTTGATGAAAATGCATTTATTAAAGTAGGAAATCCTAGAACTGGATATGCTCTTTTTGTCCTTGCTTATAAATTTCTTATGAATGAATCACGGAATAAAGATTGCAGATGGGTAAAAAGGGCTCTTAGTCATTTAGTGTTATCAGTGTATTTTCTTGGAATGTGGTTTCCAAGTAAAATCTAATTTATAAAGCTATGATATTGACACTATAATATGTGATTTGACTTCATTTTTACAATATTTATAAATAAGATCCTCAGTTATGACAATTACCAAAGTCAAAGATGGAGCCCCAGGATCTGTTTCTTATCAATTCAAGGAATTGATATCCCATGAATTCATGGCCATGATATCGAAAATTTCTTGAGTGTTTCCACTTCCTGTTAAAAATTAACCAAACCTATCGTGCTTGATATTAAACCTAAACAATAGGGCCTGGTTTTTTTTTTTTTTAAGTACAAAATTGCATAAAGACTGATTACATGCTAAACTTTTGGTTCATGGAGAGAGTGAAAATTTTCTGCAATATAAGAAAAGGTTGTATTTGAAGAAAAAAGAAAAAGGGTTGTAGATACTTCCTAAGTGCACAAGATTAAATGTCACTGGAAGGAGCAAAACTATAGCTCATGAGCATCTTAAAATATTACCTAGGTCACACTATGAAATAACTTCTAAGTAGACGTTAATTGTTCTATAGAGATTAAATTCTACCTGTTCAATGATTTCCAATTTTTATTGCTTGATGATGGTAGTACCCTTTTCACAAAACTGGCCCCTCCATTTTTAACGATTCTCCTACCAAGATACTATACTAGCAAGCTTATTTTTAGTTGCAACACCAACCATATAAACTAGCTCCACCAAAGTTTTAGTGAACTTGGCAGGCAGATGTGACCAAATATAAACAACTTGGTATCTGGAGGGTGGGAATCTTACCTCCAAGAACTCAAACAGCTCAACAACACCATCTCTAAAAGTGATTCTAGCTCCAGCTACAGATTCCTTTATTGCATCATATGTAAGCCCCCCCTCAATAAGAAGACCATGTGTCTTCTCCCACCTGCAGTTATGAAAACAGCACTCTCACTAAGGACAAGAAATTTTAGATGTTCAAGCATATATTTAACATGGAAATAGTATTTAACTAATAATAAAAGTAGAAAATGACATGATTCATTTACATATGTAGGATCTATTAGGACAGCAGAAAACAAATACATAATGACTTATAGAAAATCTTGAGACTGGAGCAAACCCTCTAACTACTTCAGAAGTTTAGACAAAAGGTATGTCCATAGACTCTAAAATAATTTGTTTCAAGTGAGTCAAGCTATGCACTCAGGGGAAAATAAAATTATAACTGTACTGAAAAAACATAACAGCAATCAAATATCTATAGAAATTATTTTATTGTTATTGAAGTAGATCATGAGATGTGTAAGGTGGTAGAAGGCCTCATCACAACAAAGCTCAAGAGATGTTATTTTGTTAAGTACAAGACCAAGAAAAGAATCCGTCCTACATTTACATGGTTCAGGTTCAGACTCAGTTGGGTCAGGTTGAAGTTTTAAACAGAATCATTTCATGATTTCCAGTTCATAATTAGACTGGGACTGAATCACCAAATCAAAGGCATATCACAAACACTGTAATCATGAACAAGGAAAGAGGAAGAGGTACTACTATGTAATTCATCCGTGAAGAGAAGATTAATGAAGATGGAAGTAGGAGAGTGAAAAAAGGTTAAGAAAAGACAGTTTGTGAGTATTAATATTAAGTATAATTTTTGAGGAAGTGGGAAAGGAAAAAACAATTATGATACAGAGATATTTTAAGAGAAAGAAAAGCAGGGGATTGTTAAATATGATGGAGATATCAAGGGTATGGATTATTTGTATAGTGACCAAAATATGCCCTAAAGAATATATCGATAATGTTACTTTAAATAAGATCTTATCACAAATTTCTAAGTAATAGTGATAGAATGTATTTGAAGTCATCAGAATTTCTAATGCATAAGATATTGTTTGATGAAAATCATCCATCCAACTGCTTATTCTCTTGCATTCTCTTGACCCAATACTAGATCACATTAAACGTAATAAATAGTACACATCCTATTGCTGCATGTAATTAGATCCACTTAGAGTTGGCAATTTTGTTGCCCCATTGCACCAACTTGAGCAGCTTCAAGTTTCACATTTGGATCATAAACAGATCGAGTTGCTTAGTCCTATTTATTATATGCGTCAAGTTCAGTTTTAGACCTCGAATGCATTTAACCCATTTTGACTCATTTAATAAATGGGTCAGATCCTAATCCAACCTATAGAACCTGTTTAAGACCTATTTAACCTGTTTACAACCTACATAACTGATTAACCTAACCTACTTCACCTATTTTAAATTCATTTAACCTGTTAAAATCCCACTTAACCTATTTAACTTAATTTGACCCATTTAATAAATGGGTGTAAGGGTCAAGTCAGGTCATTGCTTAGTAAAAAGGTCAAATTTAGATTAAAATTTTGACCTATTAATAAACAGGGCAGATTTAGGTTGATAAATTTTTGGCCCAACCTATATCTGACATGATGCAACCTGATTGCCACCCCTACATTCACTCCACCAACTCTCTATATAGTCATACTCCCAACCCAATATCATAAATCGCATGGCAACTGCCACGTATTCATAGGACATTGCACTATAAGTATGCAAGGCATCCCACTTGTGATTTGATCAATATAACCATGATAACAATGACAGGGTCAATAGAATTAGTGAAATAACAACAAAGTAATTAAAATTACAAATTAATAGTTAATAAATCCAAGAAAACTAATACAAGGCTACAAAGAATCAGTTCTCAAGAATCTAACTTCAAGTACTCTCCAAATGTTCAATTAAAGAAAGAAAACTATAAAATACTTCTAACAATTATACTAAGAAAAAAATAATTCTAACTATACTGAGAATTTTTGTCCTCGTGTCTAGTTACACTCCTATCATGGTCCTTGCTAGTAATTAGTATGTTGGATCTGTAAAGAAGGAATAAATTAAATAATAGTCAGAAATGAATATCTTAATCAGATTATTCAAGTAATAAATTACTAAAATTTTCTTACTAATATTAAACATATAAAAGAAATCATTATATGTTAACAAATGATTTTCATATTCATATTTGCTCATATATTTATGTTTATATTCATAACATAATTTAAAATATCATATTTCTACTTAATAACTAATTAAACTATGACTACACTTATACCCAATGGTGTGGACTTGTGACTAGAGAACTGCATTGCCCCATAGAGTTAGTCAAAATACTGCACCTATACCCTACAAAATGGGCTAGAAACTGTATTTAGGCCCTGCAATGGGGCCAAAATAATATAGGTTCCAAACAGCCAGAAGAATCAACACCTAAACCCCATTGGTGGGACTAAAACATATTCAAGCTAAGAGAAAGATTCAAAGCATATCATAGGACCACTTCACCAGTCCAAGTTGAGTCAATTAATTAAAAAAAAAAAAAAGTGATGAGTGTTTGAATCCAGGGAGGATACGCTTCCATCTTCCTCCTGGATTCAAAGAGAGGGAGAGATAAACCTTATCTTTACCTTCTCCTCCTCCATATAAACCCATTAAACCCTCTTAGGTTTTTAATCAAGAAGAATCAAGGCATCCGGTGGAAAAAAAAGGAAAAAAAAAAATTCAGGTTGGTGGTCCAGTTGGGAGGAAGAACCAGGGAGAAGGAAAAGTTCTTTTTCTTGGATTAAATCCACCCTTCTCAGGTGAACTTAAGAATCTTTGATTCCCCTATCTTTCCTTGGATCCACGAACCGAATAGGATGAGACTCGTGCTGATTTTTCAATGGGATTTGAAGCTTTGAATGACCGTTAGAGGGCTTTGTTTCAGGGGAAAAGAAAACAGAGTTAAGGATATTCTTCATCCATCGACGAACACCTTTTTCTTCAGCAATGAAATCAGGAAGGTAATACCATCACCATGTGTTGTTCCTACCTCTTTTTATTGTCTTCTAGGGTTTAGTACTCTAGGATTACCGCCGGTTGTCACTGGACGTGGGAACGAGTCATGACAATACTCTATTTCTTGAGGGGGAAAAAAACTCTATGCATAACTGCGACTTGGCTAATGACCTTGTGTCGGCTCCCACTCACTCCTGGGACGACCGACAATACATCCTACATACGTGTGGCAATCGGATAGAGTTCTACTAGCTCTATGTAGTGCTCCATAAAGACCTAAGAAACTTCAACAGATTATCACAAGCAGCAGATACATAAAAATACATCCTGTTAAAAACTTTTTATATCTCTGCTTAAATATTTTTTATTACATTCTCAAGCAGATTATAAGATCACATTCATAATCGATAACACAATCACCGATACCTACATTATACTTATAATTCCCTCCAAAACATAAGTCTTTCTTTCATTTCAAACGAGTTTAAGATACATCACCAATCTCACTGTACATATACATGAATGTTTTCACAGGCTAACTCAATGTACAAAACTATCGTTTATACTCTTGCATCCTGCAGGCTTCAGCAACTAAAGGTCCTAATCCTGCTAACCTTATCCCTGCCAAGCAAGCTCACTGATCTGGAAAATAAAATATCAACAACATATGGGTGAGACCTAAGTCCCAATGACTGGATAACCATCTAACCATAAGGAAGTTGAGAACCATAATAATCACCTTTGCAATAGTATGCAGATACAATATAGCATGTATAAACCAAAGTACATTTTTAACATGATATCCGATAATATAAAACATAGCTTATTCTTCAAATAATATATATTTTTAACTGAAATACCATACAAAACTGGTACTAAACTCCGATGTTCCTGCTTTATGGAACAACCCTCTTGACCTACGTCATCATACAGACACAATAACTATTAGGACCATCTGCACACAAGGTTTTCCTAAAACTATGCATGTATGCTTGCTCAAACCTCAAAATCTCATTATTTTCTTTCACCCTTTCTCTATCTAAGATTACCTCTACTATCATCTTATAATACAAGAATCTAAGGAAATATAAAGCCATGCAAGATCTAGGAAAGCTATAGCTTACTTGAAGTTAGCTCAATCCCAGGCTTCTTCCCTTCTCTTCTTCCTTTCTCTTTTCTTCTTCTTCTTCTTCTTCCTCTCTTTCTTTCTTTCTTTCTTCTTTTCTTTCTCTCTGGCCGAAACCCACTTTTCCCCTTTTTAAATTACCGGTTGCTTAGAAGCTAAGGCATGAAAGTGAATTTTAAATAACCTGGAAAATTTCTATTTTGTCCTTAAAAACTCTTAAAGGACGCTTTTTGAAAAACACATGGCTCACTCTAAACCATAATATTTTGCCCTATAATTTTTTTTTCCCAATTTGCCCTTAGCAAATGGCCTCGAAGTCTTTCCCCTTTTGCTCCTAAAAATTTCCTAATTAACTTCCCAAGGTTTTGCTAATATCTTGTACAATAGTGCTTCTGTAATCGCACACGAGATATCCATCGAACCCTCTCGAAATAGTATACTATTCTATAGTCACCATTAAGTCACTACCTAACCACTTTTCCATTTACTGATGCATAAGGAATGAGCCATCTGTGACAGTCCTTGATAAGTACATAAATACTAACCATAGAAGTATTAATTTATAGGCCAAATTATTGTTATTCTTTAATGAAAAGTTTTTCACAATTATGATTATTGAACATGCTCTGTATATAAATATTTGATTAATTATTTTGAATCTTGTTGTTATTATTTTTAGCATTAGTTGCTAAAATTATGAATTTTTTGATAACATAGTTGATACTTAAGTAAATAAATACCAATTATAAATTGCATAACATTTAATTATAAATTTGAATAATAATTATACTTTAAAGAAAAATTAATTATTATGTTGGTAACAATAATAATATTATAATTAAAAAAATATTTTATAATAATATTATTAATATATAATAAATAAAGAAAAATAATAGAAATTACTAGAACACATGCATATGCTTCAACTATCAAGAATGAATGATATAAGCTTAACATGAACTCTCGATCCATTATACAATGACGGATGATTGATACCAGGATCTGTCTCTACAAGGGACATATGTATAGAGGATATACCCTCATGCGCAAGATTAAAATATGGTTTCTGGCCCTGTTACAAGGATAAATGTGATCATAGTCTGTGACCATGGAGAATAAACTACTGATCACTGAATTACGGATGACATGTATTATTGATGGCATATATTACGGATAACATAAATTACTGATAACATGAATCACTGATGACATGTATTGCTGATAACATAAATTATTGATGATATGCATAAGACATGTAAACTAATAATATGAATTACTGATGACATGTAAATTGATAACATGAATTACAAAATGACATGAATAAAATAATAAGTAAACTGATAATATGAATAATGATAACATGAAAACTGATAACATGACCCTGTTAACTAGTAATGAATGCACACGAATGAATGAATAATGATATGCTAATATGTTAGTTAGTAAAGTTTGAAAATTTTGAATATGAATAATGCCTATTTAATCACATAAATATGGTATGTAAATATCAGTTCCTTAATAATGATTATTTGGATAATTCACTTATGGTAATTCATGGTTAGTTTTGTTACTGAGCGCGAGCTCATAAAATGTCTTCCATTTTTTTTAAGATACAAGGAATTGAAGAGGAACTATGAGTAGATGTAGAACCTACCAGACCAATTGCCTAGTTTATCTAGTTCTCTAGTTTTTCTAGTTTTACTAGTTCTTTTATTTGTAGAGAACTTTATTTGATTAAAGCCTTTAAGTTTGAGGTTTCTCTTATTTAGTTGTATAAGCATTTTTTTAATTATAACTTGGACCAGTTGATTAGTTAATTTATGTGTTTTAAAACGATCTGCATACTTGTATGTGGCGTACTGTTATTATCCAAATCCACACTAGGATCTGGGGCATGACAAGATAGCTACATGAATCCCTTTCTTCCATTCCACTCAATTTTAGAAAGGAATTCTTATAATAAATTAAAATAAATATTGCATTATTCTATATAAGATTTTGCTGCCTTCATGGACTAGTAATAAGAATGTAAAAATTGCTAAGAGGCCAACAATTGGTACAATCATTACAAATTTAGTTAGTGCTTTTAAGCCTGCAGTATCTTAGTTTTGCAAACCAATAATTTTGAATCATAATTTGGTTAACTTGCAAAGGAAAAATTCTTTTCTTTTGATAATAACATGTAATGCTGAAAATATGGTGATGTTTACCGTGTAAAATGCATCAGTCACAAGCATGGTATGCCATACCAATGCATACTTGACTCTACTGATATTGAACCGAGAGACTCGATAGTAGTGTGTACCAAATCTTGGTACACTGAACTAATCTACGAACTAAGCATACCAACACTATACCAATGTAGTACCAATAATGGGTCTGGTATTAAGACAGTGGACCTAGTCACCAGACTCCAAATTGAGAGAAATTAGATAATGTCATTACTCAAACAAGTTCCTTCATTGTGATATGTGGCTTCCTTCTATCGTAAAATTGGAGACATAAAGCATATGAGTGAATTATGTTCTTTAGGGAAAAAAGCTAGCATGAAATTAACTAATATTATGCATATATTAAATTAATTTAGTATTATACATATAACGAGGGTCGTGCTTACTAGTTGAGAGAACCACAAACATCATCATAATATGACGTAGATGCTCCCTACATGTGTCAAAAAGTAGCCTCACAGGTGGAAAATGTAAAATATCTAATGCCAAACTTAAAACTACATTGAGCATGATCTTAAATATTGTTAAATCCCATAGTACAAGCCTATGACACTCAATCAACAGAAGCACAAGTGCACATGCATAACAAACACAACCAATATGTGCACACCAACTCACGCCACATGAACAAATGCCATCCTCAATCACATGCACAAACAAATTTAGATTGTACCATTTATGTATGTAGACACGCACAAACACATATATTACATAAACATAAGATGTTTATTTAAGTTATTATAAAAAGAAAAATTTGGGTGTTCTGATTTATAACATAAAAGACAAAAAGATGAATTTCAAGATCTATAAACACCCAACTCAATTCAACTCAACTCATCTAAGCCTTTTCCCAACTACATGGGATGGCTACATAAATTTGCTTCTTCCACTCTGTTCTATTCAGGACTAAGTCAATACATAATTTGATTTAATATATTCATATTTTATAAACTAAATGCATAAAAAATAACAAAAAAAGTTCTAAGAGAATCAAAAGGAGTAGGACTATTAGGAAAGAAAACTTGATGGTGGAATGAGGAAGTTCAAGCTACCATCAAACTTAAAAGGATAAATTATAAAATTTGGCAAGAGGCTAGGGATGAAGAAAGTCTTAAAAAGTATAGGGATGCAAAGAAATAAGCTAAAAAAGCAATAAGTAATGCCAAACTTAAAGCCTATGATAATTTATAATAGACTAGATATGAAAGAAGGTGAAAAGACTATATATAAAACTAGCAAAACTAAAAGAAAAAAATAAAAGATCTTGACTACATTAAATGTATTAAGGATAAAGATTAAAGAGTCTTAGTAAAAGAAAAAGAGAAAAGAATCATGGAAAAGTTATTTTAAAAAATTATTGAATAAAAATTATTTAGTAAATTTAAGAGTAGAAAGATGTAATAACCTAGGAGTAAGAAATAAAAATAATTTTTTCATAGATTTAGCATGCTTGAGGTTAAAAATGCTTTGAGTAAAATGAAAAATGCAAAGGCATTAGGGCCAGATGCAATCCCTATTGAGGTTTGGAAAGGCTTAGGAGAAATTGAAGTCATGTGGTTAACCAATTTATTTAATAAGATTGTAGCAACTAAAAGAATGCCGAAAAATTAAAGAAAAAGCATATTAATACCCATATACAAAATAAAGAAGATATTCAAAACTGTGCAAATTATAGAGAAATTAAGCTAATGAGTCATACAATAAAATTATGGGAGAGAGTGATAGAAAATCAAATAAGAGCTGAAACTTTGGTGTCAAATAATCAATTTGAATTTATGCTTTCATGATCAACCTTGGAAGCTTATTAAGAAGATTGATGGAGAGGTATAGGAAAAAGAAAAAAAGATCTTATGGTCTTTATTGATTTAGAGAAAGCACATGATAGAGTACTTAGAGAATTATATGGTATGTTTTAGAGAAAAAAGAAGTTACCAAAAGATATAGAATTGATAAAATATGTATGATAGAGCAATAACTATTGTTAAAACAATAATAGGAGAAACTAGTGAGTTTTCAATTACTGTAGGTTTACATTAAGGATCTACCATAAGTCCATATCTTTTTGTATTATGGATGAATTAACCAAACATATTCAAAATGACATTCCATGGTGTATGTTATTTGCAGACGATATAGTGTTAATTGATAAAACTAAATCTGGAGTAAATGCTAAGCTAGAGATTTGGAGAGAGGCTTTAGAATCTAAAGCCCTGTTTGGTTCGTGACCAGAAAACTATTTTCAAAAACATGGAATTATATCCAAAAATTTGAGTTGTATTCTATTAATTTTTAGTATTCGAGAATATGTCTGGTTAGTGTTTTTGAAAACTGTTTTTTCAAAAAAAGACTACAGCGAATCGCGTGGAGAAAGGTCGCGGAAAGAAGGAAAAAGGTGAATCCGCGAGTTTCGGCCGTTTTGAGTAAGGGAAGATAAAATCTAGAAAACGACTGAGATGAATCCAAAATATCTGAGATGAATCTGAAAAAATGTCGCTCCGACGTTTTTTTGATCCATTCAGATTTTTTGAATCATTTCAAAATGTGTTTTCAAAAATGGTTCAGCCAAACGTGTTTTTTATGCTATGGGTTAGATTTCTTGTTTTCGAAAACAAAAAATTCAACCCAAATTCGCTGTCAAATGGGCCCTGAAGGTTTTAAGATTAGTAGAACTAAAACTGAATATATTAAATGTAATTTTAGTAAAAGTAGAAATACAAATAAAGAAACAGTGAAGCTTACAAGCCAAGAGATACTAAAGAGTGAAAAATTTAGATATTTGGGGTTAATTATCCAACAAGAAGGTGAAATATAAAGATATGAATCATAGAGTTAAAGCAGGATGGATTAAGTGAAGGAATGCTTCGGAATATTGTATAATTGATGCATCCCATTAAAATTTAAAAAAAAAATTTCTATAAAATCACTATTAGGCCGGCTATACTATATGGAACAGAGTGTTAGGCAATACTGAAACAATATATGAGTAAATTAAGTGTAACAGAAATGCGCATGTTAAGATGGATATGTGGTAAAACTTTAAAGATAGAATTAGAAATAAACATATAAGAGAAATGATAGGAGTAGCCTCAATTAAAGATAAAATCAGAGAAAATCGATTACGATGGTTTGGACATATATAACGAAGACTTTTGGATGCTCCTATTAGAAAGAGTGATCTTTTAACAATCCATGATAAAGATAGAGGTAGAGGTAGACATAAACTAACATGGACAGAAATAATTAAAAAGATATAACTATTTGTAATTTGAATATCGATTTAGTCCTGAATAGAGCAGAGCGGAGGAAGCAGATTCATGTAGCCGACCCCATGTAGTTGGGAAAAAGCTTAGATGAGTTGAGTTGAGTATATTTTATAAACACTATAAACTAATAAAGCTAATGTAGGAGGCACTTAAGACTACATATTGAATGTCTTATAATGAAACATCAAGAAATGTTTCAATATGGATCCTCAAGTCAAAACCACGTATGTCACATATATTCATAAGGGCTCTCAAGTATATGTAGTATTTCTTTAGTAGGTATTAAATAACCTTGTGATTTAGAAATAGTAAGGGAAAAAAAAAAAGACGAATTTGAGATTTGGTTCCTAGGATGTGGGCTTATTTTGAATTATATCAAGATTTTTTTAGAAGAATCCACACGAAGACTCCTAAACTACACATTCCATGCTCAGTTTTGCAGTGCATCGGGGACCATTAGGTACCAATAAGCCTGTTGTATTGAAGAATCCAAATAAGTAGCAAGATAGGTATGAACATTTGAAGTTAACTTTTGCTTTTTTGGAGGGTGACTGAAGGTTAGTTAACTATGGACCTGATAGATTAGGCTCTCATATTAAAACTCAACTCAACTCAACTCATCTAAGCCTTTTACCAACTATTAGGCTCTCATATTACTTGGAAGAAAATCTTGAGTCACAAACTTCATGTGATGTCTTGGACCTGCTGGCACAGCAATTAATCATTATTAAGTTAAACTCATTTAATTTGTCATAGTCATGGAATGATTTGTTAGGTTTGAGCCAACTACACTTGTAACTTTTGCTTCGTAATATCCTTAGTTTAGATCTAGATGAATCTCTATCCTTTTTGTACTTTCTACCAAAAATCAAATGGATAAGGAATCCAGTAATCCAGTACTAGATTGAGCAAAATCTCGATGTATGAGGAGATATCCATGTGCTGCTGCCAAATAATGCAATTTCTTCTTTTATAGATATATTAACAACATAGAAAAGGTATAGTGTTCTTGTAAAGGTAGAATACTAGTAAACATTGCACATGAGTAATAAGATACTGCAAATAAGAGGCTCTCAAGTCTTGCACAATGGTGCATGAAATAATATTTCAGATGTTTTAGAAAAAAAAAAGACAATTTCACGCTATGTTACAAAATACTCTCTAAATAACATGCTCTTAAAGGTATAGCAAAGCTTCATTGCATTTCTTTTATCCCACAAACTAGCATGATCTGCTCAGATAACAGTTAGTCACTCAAGTTATCTGATGTACACTTTTAGCATAAGTAACAATAACTTTCTTGCATGTGATGTCAAATCCATTTTGTCCATAAAACAAGCGATGCCCATCCACAATTAAGGAAATTGAAAACGACAAGAATAGATCTTCATCTGTGTGAAAGCTAATCAAGCTGGTCAAGTCCATAAGCAATTAGCAGATTTCCTCTAATCGATCAAAAAGCCATTGGACTCTTAATAAGAGAGGGAAAATAATCAATCGATGGGGTATGTGCAGCAAGTTTGCATATTACCACTCTTCCATTAGCTTTGTTTTCTCCTCAATGGGTATTGTGGGTGAGTACTCCAATGGGTGATAGTATTCATACAATGCCTGCCTCTTGGCATCATACTCCGGGTTCCCCTGCTGCAACAAGCCATGGCTGCCTACTCCACAACATCAAAGAACTATCAAAAACCAATCCCATTAAACTCTAAACACGTTTCTTCACTGAATGGAGAAGAGACATACTCTGGCCTCGGCAACCATCGATCCAATACCTTGTAAGCGTCCCGTCAAATCAGCAATTACCTAAAAAATCGAAAAAAAAAATCAAAACTCGATATCTGAAATAATCACAAAATGATTCTACAAGAGAAAACCTGGAGCTTATTCGTGCCGGCTTTCCGGATCGCGGCCTTCTTCTTCTCCAATGATTCTGGATATTGGGTCACGACCTCCGAAGGCATGATGGCAGGATCTCTGGATCTTTCTCTCGCTCCAAGAGTTTTAGACGAAGAGCACCGGTGCCGGCAGAAGCAAACCCTAGGGGAAGCACGTGGGTAAGATGGGGAAAAGATGAGGGCGAGTTGTATGCGGGAATGCGTGAGAGAGGAGACAAGCAAAGGCGAGCGGAGAGAAGACTTTGGCGCCAGAATGGGGACTAGCTCGGAGAGGATGGGGTTGGAGAAGGCCGCTTTGGAGAAGGATGGAGCCTACGGTGCCATTGATGGAACGGAGTCCTTCGGGGCTCATCAGATGGGCCGGACGGATGGATGCGGCGAGCCGCGGAGCTCTCCGTTGGCTTGGCTGGGCTGGGGGAGGGACATTGAATATTATATAATTGTTTTATATTTTTCAGTTTATTCGCAAATGGTATAGTTGAGGAGCATGTAGTGATATTTTTGAAATCAAATAAATTTTAGTAATATTTTAAAATTAAAATTAAAATCAAACCGATTATTCCAATGAATCAAATCGAACTGAATCAAGAAATTTGGTTTGATTTTGATTCAATTTATTGGTTTGTCTATGCCTACCTTAGATGACCATGAAAATGATTTCTATAGCAAACTTTATCATCAAATCGTAACCGAGTTATTTGTAATAAAGAAAAACATAACTCTCATATGCCCAACTCTTCGTATATATTTATAGTACCTCAATTTTAATTATAGTACAAACGAAGATTTATTGTATAAATTATATAAGTCAACTAATCATGTTATGAAGGTTATTGTTTGCCCATAAATAGTCAAATGAATTAGTTTAGTTTAACAAGCTAAAGAGAGCGTTTGGTAGCAGATAATCTATGCAGATTACAGATAATTTAAAAGAGGCTCACCAGATAACTGTGTTTGGTACGAATATGCTTTTACAAAAATCCCCATCTCTATTGTAAAAATAAAATTATCCCTTTCTTCAAACAAAAATCAATTCTTTTTTTTTTTCTCATGTCTCCCCGTCGTTACCCTCTTTCTCATATCTATAAACAAAAATAAACCGCAGTATTATTCATACATAGAAAAAAAAATATCGAATAAAAAAAACTTAAAATGAAAACAAAAATAAAAAAATATAGTTATAAGAAAAGTCTAATTAAAAATATAAAAAATTAAAAAATTTTAATTACTATTTTTTAAAATTATAAGAAAAATTAATTAAAATAATAAAATAATTGAAAATTAAATTAATTAAAATTAAATTTTTTAATTAATTTTTAAATTTTATTTTAGAAATTATTTAAAAATTAATTAATTAAAAATAAAATTTTTTAATTAATTTTAATTAATTTAATATTTAAAAAATAAAATTAAAATTATTCTTAAAAATAAAAAAAAATTAATTATTTATTTTTTAAATTAATTTATTAATTAATTATTTATTTAAAAATAAATTAAAAAATTAATTTTTAAAATAAATTAAATATATTTAAAAAATATACTTGAATTAAATATTTTTTAAATAAATTAATTTACATATTGTTGGGGTAGAATCGTCATTGCATTGATAATCGTGCAAGGGGGCTGAGACCGGCCCCATACCTCCACCCGCTACGATATGTCCCCGAGGAATAAGGTAAACAAATATGGTCCGTCGGGTCATGCGACCCCCCGAGCCTCCCATAGCTCGGCTTTCTCCGGGCTTCCGTAGCTCGGCTCCCCGAGCTTCCTGTAGCTCATTTTTTCCGAGCCTCCCATAGTTCGGCTTTCCCCGAGCTTCCATAGCTTGACTTTCTCCGGGTTTCCGTAGCTCGGCTCCCCGAGCTTCCTGTAGCTCATTTTTCCCGAGCCTCCCATGGTTCGACTTTCCCCGAGCTTCCATAGCTCGACTTTCTCCGGGCTTCGTAGCTCGGCTCCCCGAGCTTCCTGTAGCTCGTTTTCCCGAGCCTCCATGGTTCGGCTTTCCCGAGCTTCCATAGCTCGGCTTTCTCCGGGTTTCCATAGCTGGCTCCCCCGAGCTTCATAGCTCGTTTTTCCCGAGCCTCCCATGGTTCGGCTTTCCCGAGCTTCCATAGCTCGGCTTTCTCCGGGCTTCCATAGCTCGGCTCCTCCGAGCTTCCTGTAGCTCATTTTCCCCGAGCCTCCCATGGTTCGCTTTCCCCGAGCTTCCCATAGCTCGGCTTCCTCAAGGCTTCCATAGCTCGATCTTCCTGCGATCCATGATTCGATATTTACCTCCGTGGAACCTGACGCGGGAGAGCCTATGCCCATTGTAACAGGATCCCAGGCAAAAGATCACATTGAGGAGTGGTCTAGGACCTAATACAGCTACCTGGGACCTACGCATCTACCAAATCTCAGGCCATCAAGGAGCTTCTCCTAGCCGTCGATCCCTTAACGAACAAGATACGGATCCCACCGGCCCCACAACGGTCTGATTCGATTCATCTCCGTATCCTAACAACTTTCGAACCTTCCAGAAGGCGCTCAAGATCCAGGTGACTGCCTATAAATAGGACACCCCCATATTCTCTTAGGTATGCGCTCACTGCCCTGGCTCACTCTCGCTCTCTCACTCTCCCCCACTGTTCGTCGGCGCTCCCCTAGAGCTCCCGATCAGCCACCCCGAAGAGACTTCCCGGAGAGATCCCTCTCTCCATTTTTTGTTGATCATCGATCCCCAGACTTGAGCGTCGGAGGGTCTTCCACGGAGGGCCACCCCCCAGCCTCTCGCGCGAGGACTTCTGTGCAGGTCCGCCCAGAAGGAAGCCAGACCAGGAGATCGACCGCGCCCGAGTCGAGGACGGATCCCGGTGCAACACATTTTTTTTTAAAAAAAAATTAATTAAATTAATTTTATATATTATTTATTTTAAATTTATTATTTAAAATTTATTTATATTTAATATATTAATTTAATTAAAAATAAATTAAATATATTAATTCAATTTTTTATTTATTATTTTTTTAATAAATTAATTAATTTAATTTTTTATTACTACTTTTTATTAAATAAATTAATTAATTAATTTTTAATTACTATTTTTAAATTGATTTACTTAAAAATTAAAAAAATTTAATTACTATTTTTAATTTTTTAAAAAATAGTGTTCTTAGCAACGTCTCCTTGATAATGTAGTAATTTAAAATTGACAACGTCTAATTACATTACTTTTTAAATTTAAAAAATAACTTACATTTTGCTATCAACTAATCGATTCATTCATATATCATAATATAATTATTTATTAATCTTAATTAATTTTATATAATAAAATATTAAAAAATAATTATTTTTAAAATATAATAAATATTATATTGAAAGTTAAGAAAAAAAATTGAATAAATGTTTAAAGATTAAAAATATTTTAATCTAAAAATAATTAAATCTAGTATCTTCTACTTTTATATAAATACTTTAATTTAGGGGTATTTTGAGGTATTTTAAAAAAATTAATAGATTTGATTTAGTATATGGATTTGATTTAGGAATATTTTGGGAATTTGATGTTATATGACTAGTAATCCGTTTGTCATACCAAACATAGTAATCAATATTATTGTAGCATTACCTATGCATACCACATAATCAATTATTGACAATTCATCCAGTGGTAATTTCTTGTAGGTAATCTATATTACCATTCAGGATTACTGGCAATGCACCAAACACAACCTAAGATTATTATCTACCCATAGTCAACCATAAGCCCCTAAAGACCCAAGTTACATCAACCTACTCAGATTTCAAGTGGAGGTAGGTGGTAGATCCTTCAAGGCATCTAGAACAAAAATTACACATATAGAAAAAGTGATTTCATTACTAATAGAACATAGAACCAAAAATTATATGCTATCATATAAAACCCTGAAGCTAAACTCAAGGCTTAGCTTGACAACTAGCGTAAACAACAAGCATTCTAAAATTTTCTTCAAATCAGAGGGATTCCACAAAATAGAAGTAAAAGACCCTTAAAATTTTACCTTGTAGCCCCTAATCTGGAAGAGATTCAGCAAACAATAGGCCTAGGGATATAGAAATCAAATATAGAAAGGAAATACTAGTAGAGGAAGGTTGGAAAGAAGGAAAAATAAAGAGAATTAGGGAGAAAAATTGTTGTAGATGCCCGGAATCAGAGCTGGAATGTGTTAGAAACCAAAACAAGAGAGAGAGAGAGGGAAAAAAATTTCTAAAGAAGAAATAACACATAGGTTTGACTAGCAGTTTAATTTATGACAAAAGTATTAATACATGGGTTTGACTAGTTGGTTTAATTCATGATACCTTCAATGTCATTAAGACATAATTAAGGTAAATTAAGTCAAATTCACCAATTGGGTCAAATTTGATGCTCAAGCTTGATCTTTAGGCTTACTTAATACCAATTGAATTAATCTTAAGTCTTAGGCTTGACTAGTGGACCCGATTATTAACAATTAGGTTAAATTCAAGATTCAAACTCAGCCAACAGGTTGAGTAGCAATGAATGGGTTAAATGCAGCATCTTGGTCTAGACATATGATCTAATTATCAGGGCTCAGCCACTAATTGAGTCTTAATTCTCAATAATCGAGGAAAACATAATATTTTGGTTTAGTCACTTGACCTAATCTCTAGTACTTATTCTCCAATTGACTTTCAATACCCATAAGTCTAGACAAATTCAACATCTTAACTCAACCACTTGGTTTGATAAGTTTAGTGTTCATGAGCCATTTGGCCTAATCAGATCCAATCATTGTGAATTGGGGGTCAAATCAAGCCTAGTTTCTCAAATCTGTAAGGCCAATTCAACATTCTAAGTCAATCATCTAGCCTAATTAAAGTACAATATCTATGGATCAGATCAAATTATAGCTAATCAAGTCAAAAGTTGACATTCTAGCTTTGTAAATCAACATGTCCCAATGACGAATTGCAAATTAAGCCTAGTTTCTAAAAATGTGCTTAGGATCAATAATATGGCTTGATTATTGGAACAAATTATAATCAATTATACTAAATTAGGCTGGATCTAGCTTTTGAACTCAATCACCTACCTCGATTGAGTTCCAATTCTAATGAACTAGGCCAAATTGATCACCTTAGCCCTCCACCATTAATCAAATTCAATTTTTTGGATTCATGCTGGATATAGCAATATGGTTCAAACATCCAACCTAATTCCTTGAACATGACTTGCTTTTGACTCATGCAAAATTGGGACCAAACTAGATCAAGCTCAATCCAATTTGGTTTGAGCCAAATCAACCTCTAATTATAAGGTTATGTCATAGAAGGAAAGAAGAGAAAACTAGTATGGCTTTAAGCACCCATTTTAATACCTACAAGAGAACTGATATTATGAAGGGCTCTTAAGCTGGCATGAAGGCTATATGACAGTGATCCCCATGCCCTCTAGCCTTATGACCACTCACATGCTCACACATGGACACATCCAAAAAAGATGTGACACTGATCATCATGTGCAGTATACATTTTTAGTGCATGTTTACTAATATGTGCCCCTTCCTCATTTGTCCATGCTTCTCATGATCTTCTAATCCTTGCTGATGGTTTGACACATAAGAAAGAAGATTTAGAAAGAACTATTTATGCCCCACATGCCTCATCACCTAAGCCACATGAACACCCATCTAGGCACATGCTTCATCACCCAAACCATACGTGTGCCTCATCCAAGCATGTGCATTTCCTAATCCTTCTCAAGAATCATACCACATCAACAACTATGTGTAGTACCCGGTTCAAACGAACCAGGCTTGGTTCAGATGAACCAGGCTTGGTTCAGATGAACCAAGCTTGGTTCAAATGAACCAAGCTTCTGACTGTTGGGTTCCCCGGACTGACGCTTCGCTCCAGGTGAAGCGTTTAGTCTTCCAGGAAACCCCCGATCCGAAACGCTGCACAGGTGATTAAATAGGAAGGAGGAGGACTCCTTCCTTCACACTGGCGCACTTCATCCATCAGGTAATCCTCTGGTCCAGAGAGAGAGAGAGAGAGAGCGCGCATGAGAGACAGAGAGACAGAGAGACAGAAATTGAGAACGGGAGATGGAAACCGGCCGATCCCTTGGTTCAGGCCCGGCGGCGTGCTCGCCGCCTCGCCGGGCCTGAGCCTTAGCCGGCGACCCCGCCGGCACCGGGGGAGGTGTCCGGCGGGGTGGAGGTGGAGAGAGAGATGAGAGAGAGGGCCAATTGGCCCTTCTCTCGCTCGGTGGCGGAGCCGAAGCCGGTTGGTTTGGGCCCGGCGGCGTGCTCGCCGCCTCGCCGGGCCCGAGCTTTGGCCTGTCGCCTCCACCGGCGCCGGGCGTGCGTCCGTGGAGGTCCGGCCGGCCAAGGTGGCCGGCCGTGCCGCCGGTACAGCATCGTGCCGCGCGGATGAGAGGGAAAAGAAGAGTGAAATTAGGGAGATGAGAGGGAAATTGATGAGATAGGAGGGGGGAGGTGGCTGGCCGCGGCAGTGGCCGGTTCCGGTTCGGCCAACGATGGCCGGACTGCCCCCAATTAGCCGGAGACGACGCCGGCACAGTAAACAGCCGTGCGGTTGATTAACATGTGAGAGAAAGAAATTGAGAAAGAAGGGAGGTATGGGTGGCCGGGCCGCCCTCAATTTGGCCGGCGGCGGCCCTGGCCGCAGGCATGGAACCCATCCCCTATTTCGGTGAAACAGGGGATCGGGTTGATTTGGCTGAACTGGGCCGGCTGGGCCGGCCGGTTCAGGGCCTATTGGGCCATGCAGCGTACTGATTTGGGACTAGTTTTTGGGCCCCGTAACGGGTCGGGATTAGCAAAATATTTATATGGCTAGAATCTGGGTGAATTCTAGTTTCTTGGAGTATTTTTACTTCCCCAATTGGGCATGTATAGTGGGAGATATTCGAGCCCAAAGTAGGGCCCGTGAACTAGTCTGGGTAGAAATTCTAAGGGTCATTTTAATATTCGTATACTAATAAATTAATTGTGTAAATGATCCTGTAGGTACTCAGACATCTGACTAGCTGATATATATCTGTTGGATTGCGTAGTGAGGTAAGTAATCCAGTTATCAGTATTTAATAAATTATTCATTATATGAATGTTTAAATTATGAATTATGACATGAAGAATTGTTATTGGCTAAATTGTAAGCAGATGAATATTATGAACACATGGATGTTTATGTGCTATGATTTCATATGTAGATGCTATGCATGAGAGATGCAGTTATTATTACATTGATGTGATATCTTACATGCAATTGTTGAGTAAGTATAATCCACTATTTATGCAAATAAAGATGTTATTGATATGTTTGTGCATGATGTGAGGTGCTGTTATGTGTCGCTACGGTTCTCCTTTATCATGTCATACCACACATACGTCTAGAGGACGTGTTCTGCTTGTTTATGCCACACACACATCTAGAGGATGTGTTCTGCTTGTTTATGCCACCTACACGTCTAGGACGTGTTCTGCTTGTTTATGCCATTCACACGTCTAGAGGACGTGTTCTGCTTGGGTTCGAGATGGCATCACGCATCTAGAGGATGTGTTCTGAGTTCTATGAGGTGGCATCACACATCTAGAGGATGTGTTCTACTTGGTTCGAGGTGGCATCACACATATAGAGTATGTGTTCTGGTGGATTATGATATGGCGTGACCTTAGTATCTAACCCTTTCAGTAGGGGGATGCTTGTTGGTACACTATTGAGATATTGCAGGGCCGTAGGTCACATTTACAGTTACCATTGAGAGTATAACAGTGGGTTTACTTACATTGCATGTTTGAGTATTTGTGGAATGTTTAAGCATGCAAATCATTTATGTGCTTATTGATTGCTATGTTATGATTTACTGTATAACGTGGCTTACTTATTGAGTGTAAGCTCATAAAAATCTTACAATATTTTTGTCAGAGCCACGAGATTGAAGATGGACTGTTGGGATGATGGATCATCTATTAAATAAATCAAGACCCATTATTTTGTTGTAACCCCAGTATTGCTTATGTGTAGGGCTTGATGCCCAAACTTTATTATTGTGGTGTGTAAGGGTTTGTAAACCAAAACTTTTAGTATTGAGTGATGTATTTGACCTGATTATATATATAATGGTGTTATGTGTGAAAAAATTTGTGACGCCTTGCGTGCCCGGCACGCGGCGGGTTGTCACCCTAGCCCGATATTTGGGTCTGGGGCGTGACAGCTTTAGTGGTATCAGAGCTCAGGTTATGACCCTAGGGACACGGACATATTGACATGATAACACGTAGAGAACATATGACCCTAGGGACACGAACATATTGACATGATAACTCATAGAGAACATATTTTGATGACATTATACTTAGGGAAACCTGACACTCTAGGCAAAATACTTGGATGACATTGAGACAATTATGACTTTCAAGGAATTTCAGGAAATTATGCTTTGGAAGCTTGAAATTTAAAGTTTATCAAGAATTACAAGTTTGATAGGAATTGAGAATGAACCATCGCAAGCCAATGATATGTGGGCTCCCTGGCTGGTAGCCTTGATCAGTGGGGAGGTCAAGGGGCTTCTAGAGGTTTTAGCTCCATTAAACTTGTTGGAAATGATTCGTAGCAATTTCAGACCTTTAAATAATATGGGAGATGAAATTTTAATTGGATATGCAATAAAAGACTGATAAATATATGGAATATGATATAATAGTTGAAAAGTGCAATTGTTGACTAATATAACTAAGATAACACATTATGTCCATATTACAATTGAGTTAGATATTGGATTTTGATTTAGTAAATCTAAATTTGAATGTGGATGTATATAATAAATTTTTAATAGTGGAACTTACATTGTTGATATTATAAGTTAAGATTATGAGCTAATCTGCTGATTATAGAAATGATTAATATTGATGATATTTTGAGAATGAAATAGTTAATTACATGTTTTTGATTAATCACAATTGAGTACTTTCTGAATTTGAATCTGGATGGATAAGTATATATAGTGAATTTTATTAAGAGAACTTTTATTATGGCTAATGCATGTTCAAAACTGATTGTTAATTTGCTAGATGTGGAGATGGTTGATATTGATGCTAATGAAATAGTTGACTGCATATTATATCTTGATGGACCATTTAGGAAGAATATAAAATTTTAAATTCTGAGACAATTACTGTTTAAGTTTTTGAGAGCAGTAGACTCTATTAATCTTTAGAACTGATTTTGGCTATAAATGATCAAATATTTTGATGGTAGAAAGTGAAAGATTTTAGCAATAATGAGAATATGATAAACTCCACTGATAAAGAATTTCATGGGAATTTTCATTTGTTAATAGATTTCCAAATCAAGATATATATTCATTAATTATTATGCATACTTATTGTACCTTTCTTCATAGTATCTAAGTAGATATCTTTCTCCATGATGGATAAATTATCAATCAGCCGTAAGTGACATGAATCTTTTCTAGGAAAAAAGGAGGGAGATGATTTTATTTTGACTATTGCTAATTATGGATTATGGTTAAGGATACATCTACTATCACTTTCAAGTCATAGAGAGATTACTATAATTTTCAATTATGTCTTTCGGATGGTAAGTGCATTTTCAATCTTTATTGACATTATAAGTCTTGTATCCATCTGAGCTAGATTAGTGAAGTCACTTTGAGATATTTGAAGGGTTTAAATTAGTTGGTCATGTTATGGCATGGGACATTGCATAATCTATAGATGATTTTGATAATCATTGGTAACGAAATAATCGATTCAAGAATTTGAATCATTTAAATTGCATTATTTATTAAGGATATACTGACCTATTCATGAGAAATTGATTGGTTATGGTGGTATTATTGATAATTATGAAGGAGATAAATTAATCATACTGATGATTAATGATGGCACTATTATTCAAAGAAATTAAATTAGTTGATTATGATAATTATGAAAAATATCCTAAATGATTGGCATAATGTTCATTGATGTTAGCTTGAAGTATTCAAGAGTGAAACCTAGTATGTTATGATGATTGAAATAAGTGTCGTAATGCTTGATGGCACATTCAACTATTCAAGAGTTGAGAGAGCATTGGAAGAAAACTATCTTATATCTAATTCACAAGAATTTAGAACTGTCTTATCGAGGAATTAAGAGTACCTGATGTGTTACTAACCTTAAGAATGGATGACATAATACATATGATGGACCCTATGATATTTATGATGATTGTGTTGTGAGAGGTTAAGGTATTTAAAAAAAAAAAAGAAAGGGGAAGGAAAGAAATACTTCTTAAGGAATTCAATTTTATTTGGTAGAAAGATCAAATTAATTTTGAAAGTTGGACATGTCATTTGGGTACTTGGGAATGAAATAATTGTTTGCTAGTGAGTATCTTTAATAGTACAAAATTTGTGGACATTTAATTTCGAGGATGAAATTTTAGTAAGATAAAGATGTTAATATTTGTTTTTAGTTTAATGGTAAACTGCGTAAATTGAGTCTGAACCCATTTGTCTCACTCTTCTAATTTGATGATGTTTTCATAAGGCTTAGTGAATTAAGCTGAATTTCTGTCTAGCCTTCCACCCTCAAATAGATGAACAATCTGTATGAACCAATTAGCTTTTGATGATATACTGTGAGCCTGTGTGATGGATTTAGAAAGTGCTTGGTATAGCTTCTTACCCTTAGTGAAATTGCTTATTTATTGATTACCAAGCCAACATTCAAATGGATTCATTTAAGTTGTCTATGATATAAGGTATAGATCCCCTTTTTATTGAAATAAAATGAGAGAGAAAATTTTGGTTACTGAGCTGGTTTAACAACTATGAAAAGTATCATTAATTAAAGCTTCATGTAGCTCAGAGTTAATAGAAAAGTTATGTTGATGTTAAAAAGAAAGATTTGAAATTTCATGTTGAAAATCATTTGGAAGTCTTACTAACCAATTATGTAATGAGATTTGTGTTTAGAGGTGAATTGAGTCCACAATAAATTGGGCCATTTGAGATTTTGATCAAAATAAAAGAGGTAACTTATAACTTAGCATTGTCTTCATTACTCTTTGGGGTGTTCAATGTGTTTCATATCTTTATGACTGAGGAGGTGTATTTCAAACCCCCGTTATGTGTTAGAACTTGAACCGATTTAGCTTAAGAAAGAATTGACCTATGAAGATCATTTTGTGCACATTGTGGACCGCAAGGATTAAGTTCTGAGATGGTGTAGTATTCCTTATGATATGGAGTTAGGGAGGTTGCATACAGCTTAGCACTGCCCCCGATCTTATTTGGTGTTCACAATGTATTCCATGTATCTATGCTGAGGAAATATGTTTCAGACCCCAGTCATGTTATAGCTTATGAGCCTATTCAGTTGAGGAAGGATTTATCATATGAGGAACATCCTGTGCATATCGTGGACCGCGAGGATCAGATTCTGAGGCGACGTACCATCTCTTATGTCAAAGTTTAGTGGAATAATCACTCTGAGAGGGAGGCTACTTGGGAGCTGGAGGAAGAGATGAAATTGAAGTATCCACAATTATTTAAAGGTAATTTATCTATTTTAGATTGTTGACTTTTGAGATTTATAGTATACCAATTTCGAGGCCGAAATTTTTATAAGGAGGGAAGGATGTAGTACCCGGTTCAAATGAACCAGGCTTGGTTCAGATGAACCAGGCTTGGTTCAGATGAACCAAGCTCCTGATTGTTGGGTTCCCCGGACTGACGCTTCGCTCCAGGTGAAGCGTTTAGTCTTCCGGGAAACACCCGATCCGAAGCGCTGCACAGGTGATTAAATAGGAAGGAGGAGGACTCCTTCCTTCACACTGGCGCACTTCATCCATCAGGTAATCCCCTGGTCCAGAGAGAGAGAGAGAGCGCGTGAGAGACAGAGAGACAGAGAGACAGAAATTGAGAATGGGAGATGGAAACCGGCCGATCCCTTGGTTCAGGCCCGGTAGCGTGCTCGCCGCCTCGCCGGGCCTGAGCCTTGGCCGGCGACCCCACCGGCACCGAGGGAGGTGTCCGGCGAGGTGGAGGTGGAGAGAGAGATGAGAGAGAGGGCCAATTGGCCCTTCTCTCGTGCGGTGGCGGAAGCCGGAAGCCGCCGGTTGGTTTGGGCCCGGCGGCGTGCTCGCCGCCTAGCCGAGCCCGAGCTTTGGCCTGTCGCCTCCACCGGCGCCGGACGTGCATCCGATGGAGGTCCGGCCGGCCAAGGTGGCCGACCGTGCCGCCAGCACAGCATCGTGCCGCGCGGATGAGAGGGAGAAGAAGAGTGAAATTAGGGAGATGAGAGGGAAATTGATGAGATAGGAGGGGGAGGTGGCTGGCCGTGGCGGCGGTCGGTTCTGGTTCGGCCAACGGTGGCCGGACAGCCCCCAATTAGCCGGAGACGACGCCGGCACAGTAAACAACCGTGCGATCGATTAACATGTGAGAGAGAGAAATTGAGAGAGAAGGGAGGTATGGGTGGCCGACCGCGGCGGCGGCCGGCTCTGGCCCGACCACCGGCGGCCGGGCCGCCCTCAATTTGGCCGACGGCGGCCCTGGCCGCCGGCATGGAACCCATCCCCTGTTTCGGTGAAACAGGGGATCGGGTTGATTTGGCTGAACTGGGCCGGCTGGGCCGGCCGGTTCAGGGCCTATTGGGCCATGAAGCGTACTGATTTGGGACTAGTTTTTGGGCCCCGTAACGGGCCGGGATTAGCAAAATATTTATATGGCTAGAATCTGGGTGAATTCTAGTTTCTTGGGGTATTTTTACTTCCCCAATTGGGCATGTATAGTGGGAGATATTCGAGCCCAAAGTAGGGCCCATGAACTAGTCTGGGTAGAAATTCTAAGGGTCATTTTAATATTCGTATTCTAATAAATTAATTGTGTAAATGATCCTGTAGGTGCTCAGACATCTGACTAGCTGATATACCTATTGGATTGCGTACTGAGGTAAGTAAGCCAGTTATTAGTATTTAATAAATTATTCATTATATGAATGTTTAAATTGTGAATTGTGACATGAAGAATTGTTATTGGCTAAATTGTAAGCAGATGAATATTATGAACACATGGATGTTTATGTGCTATGATTTCATATGTAGATGCTATGCATGAGAGATGCAGTTATTATTACATTGATGTGATATCTTACATGCAATTGTTGAGTAAGTATAATCCACTGTTTATGCAAATAGGGATGTTATTGATATGTTTGTGCATGATGTGAGGTGCTGTTATGTGTCGCCGCGGTTCTCCTTTATCATGTCATACCACACACACGTCTAGAGGACGTGTTCTGCTTGTTTATGCCACACACACATCTAGAGGATGTGTTCTGCTTGTTTATGCCACCTACACGTCTAGAGGACGTGTTCTGCTTGTTTATGCCATTCACACGTCTAGAGGACGTGTTCTGCTTGGGTTCGAGATGGCATCACGCATCTAGAGGATGTGTTCTGAGTTCTATGAGGTGGCATCACACATCTAGAGGATGTGTTCTGCTTGGTTCGAGGTGGCATCACACATATAGAGTATGTGTTCTGTGGATTATGATATGGTGTGACCCTAGTATCTGACCCTTTCAGTAGGGGGATGCTTGTTGGTACACTATTGAGATATTGCAGGGCCGTGGGTCACATTTACAGTTACCATTGAGAGTATAAACAGTGGGTTTACTTACATTGCATGTTTGAGTATTTGTGGAATGTTTAAGCATGCAAATCATTTATGTACTTATTGATTGCTATGCTATGATTTACTGTATAACGTGGCTTACTTATTGAGTGTAAGCTCATAAAAATCTTACAATGTTTTGTCAGAGCCACGAGATTGAAGATGGACTGTTGGGATGATGGATATCTATTAAATAAATCAAGACCCATTATTTTGTTGTAACCCCAGTATTGCTTATGTGTAGGGCTTGATGCCCAAACTTTATTATTGTGGTGTGTAAGGGTTTGTAAACCAAAACTTTTAGTATTGAGTGATGTATTTGACCTGATTATATATATAATGGTGTTATGTGTGAAAAATTTGTGACGCCTTGCGTGCCCGGCACGCGGCGGGTTGTCACCCTAGCCCGATATTTGGGTCTGGGGAGTGACGGCTTTAGATTGTAACGACCCTGGCCCACGGGCCCGTTTCGTTACATGAAAGCAAGACGGACAAGGTCCACACCAACTTGGGCCACCACAGCCCAAAAAAGGATCCAATTGGTGCATTATCCTTCTTACTTTACTACATATAAACCACTTAACCAACTCCCAATTATCCGATGTGGGACAATTGGGAGGGGCATCACAATCTACCCCCTTAACAGAGGCAACGTCCTCGTTGCCAGGGGCAATTGATCACAACCACCAGGCAGGCAGGATTCTAGAGGTGGCCCCCACAGGTTCAAGAGGTGGCTCCCATCCCCATGGATGTAGCACTTTGCCCTGTGTGGCACTTAGCTCTGCACTTCCGACTGGTGCATGGCTCTGATACCATATTGTAACGACCCGGGCCTACGGGCCCGTTTCGTTACATGAAAGCAAGACGGACAAGGTCCACACCAACTTGGGCTACCACAGCCCAAAAAGAATCCAATTGGTGCCTTATCCTTCTTACTTTACTACATATAAACCACTTAACCAACTCCCAATTATCCGATGTGGGACAATTGGGAGGGGCATCACACTATGTGACCAAGTTTTCCAAAATGATGCCCTTAGTGCATGTGTCTAGGATGCAAAGGGGTGCCATATATGTCTGTGCTCATCATACTTTCCCTTTAAGCATTCAAATGCTTTAAAAGCTTTTAGAATAATGGCTGAAATCAAGGTTGCTCAAGGCTTTTATCATGGCCATAGGGTCTATATAAACCAAGGAGAACAAGATAAGGGGACATAACCAGTTACTATGAGACCTCACCAGCAATTTCTCTAAAACCGAGTTTGTGACCCTAAAACCCTATCAGCGACCACTTCTCTTGTCTTTTCCCAAACCTCTAGACCTCAAAGCCTTTTGGTAAGCATCCTTATTCTATTTGATTCCTAGATTTAGATACCATACTTAGGTCCCTATATCTTTCCCTTTTGTGTTCCTATAGAGTTAACAATATGCTAACCTCAAATTGTTGTCATTCCCAC
Organism: Calamus simplicifolius; assembly: GCA_900491605.1. Taxonomy (NCBI): domain Eukaryota; kingdom Viridiplantae; phylum Streptophyta; class Magnoliopsida; order Arecales; family Arecaceae; genus Calamus; species Calamus simplicifolius. The sequence goes on from UESW01004208.1 coordinate 323,971, forward strand.
AAAGCAATCAAAGCCTCCACCTTAAATTCCATTTAAGTCGAAGCCTTTTTGACTCTCTAGCAGCACACCTCACACTGAGCTTCCTTTGGCTTTTTAACAATGTCAAAATTCATCACGACAATGCCCTTAAGACCTTTGGAACCTAGAGTGGCAATGATGAAGTAGGCATTGTCCCATTAGCCTGCGAGTAGTGGTGGGCACTGGGCCATGCCTAGCACGGCACGGCCCAGGCCCACCGTACCTTAAGAATTGCGTGTCGTGCCTGGCAGCCCATTAACAAATGGGCCGTGCCAGGCACGGCACAAAAAAAAATTTTAAATTTGGCACGGCCCGTGACCCATTTCAAAATGGGCCATAGGTCGTGTCCAACACGGCCCACCAGGCCGTGCCATGGCACGGCAGCCTGGTGCCTGGGCACCAGGTGCCCCAGGCACCACGTGGTGCCTTGGTGCCTAGGCACCTTGGTGCCCAGGCACCTTGGGCACCAAGGTGACGCCCAGGCACCAGCCAATACCAGCCATTTTTAACGGCTATATAGCCGTTAAAAATGGCTATATCTATTTTTAACGGCTATATAGCCGTTAAAGATTGTTGGGAGGAGTTTAGACCATTTTACCCCTCCAACAGTCATATAACGGCTATATCAAAGGGTAGTTTTGGAAAAAAAATTAGAAATTCTATAAATAGATGAACTCTCCTCATTCTTACCACACCAAACCAACTCCTCTATTACTACTATTTCTCTCTTCCAGCAAGTGCTCTAGTAGATTAGCAATTTAATTTTTAGTTTGCAAGTGTTCTTACAAGTAGCAAGTGCTCAAGCAAGTAGTCAAGTGCTACAAGGTCAATTCTTGTTGAGAGGCGAGAGCGCAAGAGGAAGCTCACAAATCTCGGCTCCATGCCTCCACCTCTGATCTTTTCTCAATTCCTTTTTGTGGGTTAGTTTTTATTTTTTTACATTTATTAATTAAAAATTTTAGATATGGCATCTTTTAACGAAAGTAATTTTAACATGCACGCTTTTTCTGAGGGTGAGGAAACTAATCCCCAAGGACCCCAACCCCAATCCCAACTCCAAGTTCCATCTAGAGCTAGTGTCAGTGAGTGTCAAACCTCTTCTCGTAAGAGGACTAGTAATGTTTGGATTGATTTCGATAGAATTATAGTTGATGGAGTCTATAAAGCAAAATGTAAAAAATGTGCAAAACTTTACAGTTGTTCTAGTACTGGGGGAACATGGCATTTAAGAAGACATCAAGAGAGTCATAGGATGCATGATTCCAGTCAGCAAGGACTCCTTAATATACAAGAGGGATTACTTGTAGGCAATTTTGCATATAACCACGAAAATCAAAGAAAATTACTGGTAAGATGGATAGTTCAAGATGAATTACCTTTTAATTTATCTAAATCTTATAATTTTGAAAGATATGTTCAATTAGGCCTACAACATGCTTATAAAAGAACTAGTAGGCGTACCTTTAGAAGAGTGGCTATGACAAACTTTTTAGCAATGAAACAAAGTTTAATGGAAAGCCTCTCAAATTTAAATGCTAGAATTTCTTTAACTTCTGATATTTGGTAGTAATTGTTTTATTTCTGTTACTGCTCATTATATTGATAATGATTGGCAATTAAATAAATGAATTATTGCTTTTCGTGCTTTTGATTTTCCACATTCAGGACAATAAATTTTAAATATTATTTATCAAACCGCATGCTCATATAATATTAATAATAAAATAATGTCAATTACTTTTGATAATGCATCTAATAATAATTCTGGTTGTTGCATTATTAAACGATTCTTTGCATCCCATTTTAGATGGATAATTATTTCATATTAGATGTGCATGTCATATATTAAATCTTTCTGCTCAATCTGGCATGAACATAATTCAAGAGGTTATTTCAAAAATTAAAATGTATTTCTTTTATTCATGCTTCAAGGTCAAGACTTCAAGAATTTAAACAATTATATGTAGATCATGGTAAACGTTTTAAAAAATTTAAGCTTGATGTAATAACTCGTTGGAATAGTACTACGCCATGATACATGATGCATACCATATAAGAACTTATTAAGTGCTTATATTAATGAGCGTGGATTAGGATTTACATTGACTGAAGCTGATTGGAATCAAGGTAAAATTTTAGAAGATTTTTTGGTTACTTTTTATGATGCTACAAATGTTCTTTCAGGTATTTATTATCCAACTTCTTGTTCATTTTTACAAAAAGCATATGTAATTAGTAAAAAATTTAAAGAATATAGATATCATGAAGTTTTAATGCCTATTATACATAATATGGAAACTAAATGGAATAAATATTGGAATAGGATATGTCCATTGCATAACTTAGCTGCTGTTTTTGATCCTATAGTTAAATTAAATGGTGTAATTTTTTAATTGATCAATATTGTGAAAACATGAATCAAAATCCTGAACCTGCTAAAGATGAGGTAACACGACTTCTTAATGATATTTATTATTTATATAATGATAAAATTTATGGATCTAGAATACCTGCTCAAAGCTCTGCTTCTTCTTCTAGATCTCGTTCGTCATCTATTTTTTTATTCATTAGAAGACACACATGCTTCATCATCTTCTTCTTTAAGTAATGAATTGGAATTTTATTTACGAAACGATCTTCATTCTGCATATGATGAAAATCAAATAGAAAGTCTAGATGTATTAGCTTGGTGGAAGAGTGTTAAAAATCAATATCCTGTTATGTCTGCCATTGCACGAGATGTTTTAGCTGTGTCGATGTCCACAGTAGCATCGAATCGCTTTCAGTGCAGGTCGACGTATTTTAGACGAAAAGAGAAGTAGGATGACTGGCAAGACAGTTGAGATGCTTATCTGCTTCAAAGACTGGTTGGATGCTGAGACGAGGCTTCAAGATAAAGGTGGACATGACTTAACCAGCGAAGATGACGATAACACAAATACTACTGATGACTGATGAGTGAGTCATTTCTACTTTTATAATTATATATTTTTATTTTTTAAATTGTTAAAAACTTAAAGTAAGTCATCTTTATTTTTTTTCTTTCTATTTTTTTCTCCTTGCTTATTGTATTATGTTTGGAGGTCAGGCCTAGCCCCCCTCCCTTCTGTACCATTTTGATTTTAAATTAATAAACCGGTAGGGGTCTATGCCAAACCCCCCACCTGTAAGGTGGCTTTATATTATAAATTTTTATTCCTAATAATTTTTTTAATTTATCAAAAAAATATTTTTTTATAATTTTTTTATTTGAGCCGTGCATGGGCCAGGCCCCAGGTGGGCCGTGCCTGGCACGGCCCACTTGGGCCAGCACGACTCAAGCCCACTGGGCCGTGCCTGGCACGGCACGGCAGGCCGGCCCAGGCCCATCATGGGCCGTGCCGTGCTAGGCCAACAGAAAAAATTTTTCGCGCCCGCACGCACGGTTCACTGGGTCGTGCTGGCATGGCCCGGTACTGTAGCAGTATGGGGCCATGCCTAGCACGACCCATGTGGGCTTGGGCCGTGCCGTGCCATGGGCGCATGGCCCAGTGCCCACCTCTACCTGCGAGGGGATAATGACCTCCAAAGTTCTTCTTCTGAAAGCTTAACTATGAGCGAGTGTGTGTGTGTGAGAGAGAGAGAGAGAGAGAGAGAGAGAGTATGTAGCTCTATTCCCGATGGACTTAAACTCCAAGCCAGACCAAGAAACCTACAATAGCCCTAATGGTCGTCGCCTTTAAGCGACACAAAAGGCCCACAATAAAGCTAACGACTTTAATTTTAAAGTAGCCTAAGCTTTAGTTCTAAAGAAGCCTGACCTCAACCTAGAAGTAGTTCAAGCCAAAGAGGAGTCATGTTTCTACTTTGAGCTAAAGAGGAGCCTAACTCTTGATTCAAATCAAAGAGAAGCCTTACTTTTAGTTTAAGCAAAAGAGGAGCCTTGCTTCTAGTTCAAACTAAAGAGGAGCCTTACTTCTAATTCAAGCCAAAGAAAAGCCACACTCCTAGTTTGAACCGAAGAGAAGACTTGCTTTTGATTCAAAGAGGAGCCTTGCTCCTAGTTCAAAACAAAGAGGAGTCTTATTCTTAATTAAGTCAAAGAGAAGCCTTTCTCTTAATCTGAAACAAACAAAAGTCTTGCTCCCAAATTGAGCCAAAGAAGACCCTTACTCCATTTTTGAGCCAAAGAAGACCCTTGCTCCTAGTTTGAGCCAAAGAAGAGTTTTGCTCTTGATTCAAGCCAAACAGAAGCCTTGCTCTTAAATTTAGCCAAAGAAGAGCTTTGCTCTTATATCAAGCCAAAGAGGAGTTGTGCTCCTAATTGGAGCCCAATCAAGCCTAGATTAAGCTCAAATCAGTTCAAAAGAAGAGCTTTGCTTCATTGATGAAGGTTGAAGCTTGCTCTATAGAAAATATAAAGCCCTACTTCATGACATATCAAAGCCTTACTCCATGAAAAACTTGAAGTCTTGTTCCATCAAAATTTAATAGCCCTACTCCATAATAATCAAAGCCCTGCTCTATTGAAAATCGAAGCCTTACTCTATTAAATTCCAAAGCCTTGCTCTATCAAAGACCTGGAGCCTTACTTCATTAAAATCTTGGAACCCTATTCCATAAAAAATTAGATCCCTTATTTATTAAATCCTGGAGCTTTGCTCCATTATAACCTTGGAGTCCTACTCTATCAAAAATTAAAGCTCTATTCCATTGAAGACCAGAGCCTTACTCTATTAAATATTTGGGGCCTTACTTCATTAAAATTTTGAAGCCTTACTCCGTTGAAGATCGGAGCCTTACTCCACTAAAAACTTGGAGCCTTGCTTTATTAAAACCTTGGAGCGTTACTCTGTCAAAAATTAAAGCACTGCTCCATTGAAGACTAGAACTTTGCTACATCCATTGAAGACTGAAGCTTTGCTACATTGAAAACTCTAGAGACTTACTCCATTAAAATTAGAGCCCTACTCTTTTAAAGACTTAGAGCCTCCCTCCATAAAAAATAAAAACTTGCTCCTTGCTCCATTGAAAACTAAAGCCTTGCTCCATTACAATTCTTCTTCATTAAAGACTCAAAGCCTTGCTATATCGAAGATGGCTAACCTAAGTCATGTTGATGATGAATCACCTTTATGAGGATAATATGAACAAAACTTACCTAATTAAGGTTGAAACTCAAAAGAGGTACAAACATAAAGGCAAAAAGGAGGATAAACATGTGATATTGAACTTAAGTTATAAAGAATAATAATGCTATTTTGGTACCCAAAATAACTAAAAATGATCATAATAAAAAATATTTTTTTTCTTATATGGATACGTTTGCACTAGCAAGGCTAACAAGCATTATGATTTCTTAATTAGAAGTTTTTCAATCCTAAAGTGGGAGTAATTAACTGTGGGTGCTTGCACCGACTAAAAATTTCGATCCCACGAGACTTAAAAAGAAGATGCCAATAAAGTGCAAAACCCACAAAATTCAATTGTCTAACCATGGCTTAATGTTCATCACAATCCAAAAAAGGCGTGAGTGCTTTGAGGTGCTAAGAGGTGAATATGCACTTGAGATTCAAGAGATCTTTACTATTGCATGGGCAGTGAAGTATCACCATGCTGCCTTCCTCATTAGCCCAACCAACAACTCTATGAGATGGAACTATTGTGTTGCAGCTTACTGAAGCACCAAACTCTATGCGATAGAATCAATGCAACATTGCTTATTAAAGTACCAAACAATGGGACCAAAGCATCGCCATTGACCAATGGTTCCCTAAGAGGTACATCTCAAATGACCTTTTCATAAAATCTAGTCTGCATCATCTTTGCATTTCGAATAAAGTCTCAATCACAATGGCCTACAAAACTTGGTTTGTGTGCTCAAAAACTATCAGAACCTCCTTCCTGAGTAAGAGAAGGTCTACTCTACTAAAAAGCAACCTTCTTGGAAGAACTCTATTTAGGAAAAAGGAAAAGTAGATGCATAGAAGAGTACTCAGAAGTACTCTCCTTACTAAGCAAGAGAAGTGGCTCACTCCAAAAATTTGTCTTGGCTAGATGTAATATCCCAAGCCTACCTGCTAGCTTAATCAGCTTCATTAGCAGGCTAAAACCGCATGGCCTAAAATCTCAAGTGAAAGTTAATGGATCGCAAGTGAACTTGAGTTATAAGCATATGACACATTTCTTTTTTATCCAATGTGGGACTAAATTTAGGATATTACATTCTCTCCTCCTTATAATGCAAATTCTCGTCGCATGCTACAAGCTAGCCAGAATCTACTTCGAGTCAAGTCGTTGGTGCTGCAAGGGTGACTTCATACCATGACGAAACTCTACCATCATGCCATGGGTAGCCTTTTCCTCATGTCCAATAACTTTCGCACACTCTGATCAGCTTTAATACTAGTTGTAATACCCCAAGCCTACCTGCTAGCCCAATCAACTTCGATAGCAGGCTGAAATCACGTGGCCTAAAAACTCAAGTAAAAGTTAATGAATAGCAAGTGGATTTGAGTTATAAGCACATAGCACATTTTTTTTCCATCCAATGTAGGACTAAATTTGGGGTATCACACTGGAAGAACTTACTCAAAAGAAAAGGAGAGTAGATTATTAAAAGACCATTCAAAAGAAGTTTTTTTATAGAACAAGAGAAGAGGGTCTATTCTACTAGAGAGTTAGTTTGTTTAGAAGAACTCTACCAAAGAGATGACTTGCTTGAAAGAACTCTACTTAAGAAAAAGAGAAAGCATTAACAATTTGCTAACTCAAATTTGAGTAAATTAAGATGCACTAGAAAGATAACTCGATACTAGACATCATGGATATAGATTCAATCAAAATTTTAATTATATTATTTTTTTAACTCAATCTATTAATTAAATCTTATTCTAAATTGAGCTAGCCTAAAGGGCTAGGTTTCATAAGTGAATAAATTGAACACCTCACTAAGAAAGTGAAGGTTGCTCTATAAGAGGGTTGACTTGCCTAAAAGAATTTTGCATGAAAGAAAGAGAACAAATATACTAAAGATCACTCAAAAGAACTTTTCTCATTAAGAAAGAAGAGTTGGCTCACTTAGAAAAGTTCTATTTAGGAGAAAGAAAGAGCATATTATTAGAAGATCATTTGAAAGAACCCTATTCACTAAGCAAGAAAATGAAGTCCACTCTGCCAAAGAGTCGACATGCTTGGAAGAACTCTACTTGAAAGAATGAATGAGTAGATTATCAAGAGACTACTCAAAAAATTATCCTTATCAAACAAGAGAAGAGGGTCCACTCTACTTAAGAGTTGGCTTCCTTGGAAGAACTCTACTTGAGAGAAAGAAAGAGTGAATACACTAAAAACTACTTAAAAGAACTCTTCTCATTGAGTAAGAGAAGAGGGTTCGCTCTATCAGAGAGCCGATCTACTTAGAAGAATTTGACTAAAAAAAATAAAGAGTAGATTATTAGAAAACCACTTGCAATAACTCTCCATGCTAAGTAAGAGAAAGGAGTCCACCTAGCAAAGAGCTAACCTACTTAAAAAGAAATTTATTAGGAGAAAGAAAAAGTGGATTATTAGAAAACTGCTCAGGAAAACTCTTCTTGCCAAAAAAAAAAAGAAAGGGGTTTATACTATCATAGAGCAAGGTTACTTAAAAAAACTTCACTTAAGAGAAAAGGAAAGTAGATTATAGAAAATAGCTTAAAATAACTCTCTTCGTTGAGCAAGAGAAAAGGGTCCACTCTACTAGAAAGTTGACCTACCTGAAAGAATTCTATTTGAAAGCAAGAGAGAGTAAAATATCAAAGATTGCTTGGAAGAATTCTTCTTGCCAAGCAAGAAAAGGGAGCCAAATTCACCAAAGAGCTAGTTCACTCGAAAGGACTCTACTTAGGGGGCAAGGAAAATGAGCCACCAAATGAAAGCACTATTTTGGAAAGTTTTCTTTGCCATGTGTAGAAAAGGGGCATCACATTGCCCCTAAAGAATGTCCCACTTCTTGAAAAGGGAACTAAGAATTTGCTTCTCCTAAAGGCCTTAGCAACTCAGGAAAAGTCTCCTCTAAGCATAGAAGTAAAGCAAAAGGATCCTTTGATCTAGCCTATGATGGTTTAAAGGACTATGCTGCCCTTGGAATGGATTCCTCCTCCCTCCATGGGAGACTTCTGGCTAGTAGGCCCCGAATGGAGCCATACTTGATGAAATAGAAAGACCAAGCGCCAAAAATACTAGTAAGGGAGAAAAGCATTATTCAATCATTTACATACATAAAAGAGGTAAGCTAGAACCATGAAGGAAAGAAGGCATTCATTTCGATGAGCCATAAAACAAAAACAAGAAAGACAAAGAAGCACCACATGGAGTGCTCAAAAATAAAAGAAAATATATATCCTATCCAAGGGAAGGGAGGAAAATGATAAAAAAGTAGAAGATAGTCGCTATCGAAAGATCACATAGCAAAGGAAGGAACACTTCAAGTGGAGCTCGAGCTGATGGGCATCACATGCCCCTTGGAAAGACACAGAGTCTTTTCTTCCTTTTCCTACTTATTTGAGGAAATGATTATTAACAGTAGTCCAACCTCAACCTCATTCGATAGCTTGATCCTAGCTAGGGTTGGAGAAGCATCCAATGTTGCAAATGATGCCTCTTTTCCAAGTTGCTTAGTGGTTGTAGCGACTTCAACCATCAGGATAGCACTCTCTCTTAAGGGGCCCATCCTAATAATTGACAAGGCCACATCTATAGCCGCCTCCATTATGTGGGCTTTCTCTATAGAGTCTAAGAATGAGAAGTTAAGGTTAGGGTACCTAGTTGTAATCTCTACCATAATGCTCTACCATATTATGGAAGAAGCTTTGATGAAGCAATCCTTCAGAGTTGACCTATACTTTGTCGATACTTCAAACTTCTCCATTGCCCCCTTCATGCTCCTCTTTATAAAATGATAGCTCTCTTCAACCAATGTTGTCTCTGCTTAGGCCTTTACCACTTTGACTTAAGTAACCTATACCTCAATCTCTAGTTCGGTGATCTTGACTTTTACTTTGGCCATTATTGCCTTGGTCTCCACTTCTACCAACTTCTATATAATCTTGCCGATCTTAGCCTCTAGTCCCTTTGCTTCCATCACCACTTCCTCATCTTCTCAAACTCACATCTCCTCAAACTCTAGTAAAAAGGCTTGCACTTAGCGATTCATCTCGAAGAGGATGAGCATGCACTCAATAAAAAACATATAAGTAGAAAGTACATCATTTGCTAACTTTTGATTTGAAAAGACCCCCCAAGTATTCATAGTTCACTGGAAGTATCACCCCAGAGGCTATTGTATATGCCACTATGCCACACCGGCACCGCTTGGTCTTCTTAGAAAAATTGGATGGAGTGGTGCAGCAAACAAGTGCTAAATTACATAGGTGAAGTATTGACTGACGGTTTGCTCATGCTGGGATTAGGTCCATCAGAAGATGAGAAAGAAATGCTTGACCTACGAATGAAGAGGTCTAATCAAGATCTAAAGGAACCTGAATGTTTGTCAAGGGGGGAGAGCCCTAATGCCTAGACGATGAAGCAGAGAAGGTTACAAGAGTGGGGATGTCTCTAGATGGGCCTAAAGGCAGCCCTTCCATATGAAGCACTACTTTATTAGGCAGTAGGTTTGGAGGATTATGCTACACTAAAGCTTCCTAGGTTGCTTTCCCTTTGCTAGGCTCCCTTTGTTATTTCTTTCTAATGGTATACTCCCCTCTACCAACAAAAATCAAGGATGATCCATTCTTGGTCGAGTAAGAAACCCTAAAAATCAACATTAATGCCCATGTGAGGGAGAAAGAAGGGAGTATTGATGCTAAAGAAGAACTAATTAAGAAGGAATGTACTCATAAAATGTAGGAGCCAAAGAAACCAGAAAACCTAAAGGATCCATAAGCATTGAGAGCAGGTACAATAGAAAAGCCATTGAAGGGCTAAGACACTCACTTTTAAATAAGCAAATTATCGCCCACCAGCTACCAATCTAGGTATTTGATTTAAGGCTGCGATATTTGTCTCACCCACTTAAGGCAAAAAAAGGAGGTACAAAGCTTGAGCCCACTAAAAAGGACTCAGAAGATAACATGTGGCCATCATCCACATTAGATCCTAAGGAAACACCTCTTGGTTCCTTATCGAAGGAGCTTGGTAGTCAATCCCTAGTCTTGACAAATGCTCCCATCTTAGCCTAAAGCAAAAAATAAATCATGACTAGTAGCTTGAAGAACTCTTCTTTGTAGGAGGAAGGAGAAAGCTCACAGAGGCTCTTCACAAAGTACTCTAAGAGAACTTGTAGGCTCAAGGCTTAAGGAGCCAAAGAAGGTTTAAAGCCCACCTTTAGAGGATGACCTCATCCTAAACAAATGTAACTCTTACTGAGATCTACTCCCTTACTTAAGCATGTCTCCTCGACCTCGGTAGTGAAGGGTATGTGATAGAGCCAAATTGATCTAGCACTAACCTGGTCTCCTATCACAAGAGCACGTGGTCTCCAAGCTATATCACTACCATCTGTGGTGATTGCATGATATCAAAAGGGCATGGCTAACATAAGCCCAGACCATCCCGCTTACCAGACTAGTAGATGAGAAATAGTAACCACTACCACGCACATTCCTATGCTAGGAGTATAGCTTGTAGTAGGTGAAGTAGTTCCATTGTTAACCTCGTTAGAACCAAACATACGAATATCCTCAGACATTAAGATCATCGCTGCTTATAAGAAAGAACCTTGATGGGGCCAATGGGCCCCCATGGGCCACAATGACAGCATCCAGACTCGGCAACTCGGCCTTCCCCCGTCCGTCACCTTTTCTCTCTCCTCCATGGAGCCAGCTTCTCTTCGGCCTCGCACTCGGCTGCCCTCTTGGCCTCGAACGGCCTCGGCACTCAGCTTCCCCCTCGGCCTGGCTCTTCGGCCTTGGCCCCAATCGGCCTCGGCACCAGTTGGCCTTGGCCCCAGTCTCGCCTCGGCCCTCGTCGGCCTTGGCCCCAGTCAGCCTCGGCTCCAGTCGGCCTCGCTCCCGTCGGCCTCGGCACTCAGCTGCCCCCTCGGCCTCGACCTCGGCTCTTCCTCGACCTTGGCTCTTCGGCCTCGGCCCCAGTCGGCCTCGGCTCTTCGGCCTCGGCCCCAATCGGCTTCGGTCCCCGTCGGCCTTGGCTTCATCTTGGCCTCGGCCCCAGTCGGCCTTGGCTCCCATCGGCCTCGGCTTCATGTCGGCCTCGGCTCCAGTCGGCTCGGCCCCCATCGGTCTCGGCTTTAGCTCGGCCTTGGCCCCAGTCAGCCTCGGCCATCTCGGGCTTGGCCATCTCAGCCTCGGCCTCGGCTTCAGCTCGGCCTCAACCCCAGTCGGCCTCGGCCATCTCGGCCTCGACCATCTCAGCCCCGGCCTCGGCCATGAACAGTGCTATGCAAGCACTTATAGACAATGCTCTATGAGGGACAGTTGGCTTCAACTCAACATCATCTCCCATCCAACGGTTGCACCGTGGGGCCCACATGCCTGGCTCCACCACTGTCCATACGCGTGGGGAAGCATATAGGATAATCAAGTGGCCACCCACCTCTGACGGAACTTGACCCACCAACTAGCTGCAGCCACCCACTCTGACGGGACTTGGCCTGCACTCCTAACACGTCAAAGAAGGAAGCAAGCCCTGCCATTACTACCATGCTCTGACAAGTGGCAACACCCCATGCCTCACAGACATCAGTTCTGACACTTCACCCATCAAAGTCATCATTACAAGGCCTCAACCACTCAAACAAGACAAACTCTAAGCATCTATAAAATGGGTAAGAGGGACCCCGACTAGGTAACTGAACTCAGATAACTCAATGATAAATCCAACCACAACAATACTCCTAAACGCTCATTCTTGCTCACAGAGAGCTCTTCTCTAAGCTCTCCCTCTCTCTCTTTCGAGCTTCCTCAAGCTCACGCTATTGTCCAGGGCACTGACTTGAGCATCGGAGGGTCCCCATCGGAATCTCCGGCCTCCGAAACTTTTTGCAGGCTCCCAGGCATGAAAAGCTCACCGAAAGATTCCGAGCTCGCTAGAGGAGGCAATCGGACGCTCGTGGACGTTCGAGGGGAGTCATCTGGCAACAACAGATTAGCGCGCCAAGAAGGGAGAGAAAGCAGAGTTCTGTGACACTAAGCTACAAGATCTCACTCCCTACGACAACAACACCGGATAAAAATAAGGTAGTGACAAAGATCTAAGAGGCTTCCACCAGTAATGCTGGGGGGCACCCTCAACGAGCTGAGCGGCAGGAGGCCGGCTTCCTGCTCCATCGTCACCACTATCTCGGATCATTCAGGCAGAGCATCGCGCCACCCTCACTCTGCAAGTCCAAACATCCATGGCAGCTACCCAAAAGCTATGAGAGCGATATTTCGTGGCCTCACAACAACAAATAAGAGCCCATGCTGCTCCTTTAAGTTGTCGCTCAAGCCATCCACCATCCATCCAGTGAGAGATCTCCCCAGCGAGAGACTCACCACTGTCATATTTCTCTGAAGCTCAGGAGCAAGAGCAACCTCAAACTCAAGCTCACCGGCATCACGGCCCACGGAACACCACTCTGCCCCAGCACAGCAGTGCCCCCCGAGTGGTTCAAGACCCTAAAGGCTCTGTACCCGGCAAGTTACCCTTCGGATGGTACACAAACCTTTGAGACGGTTTAAAAGGAGCTCGCCTGCATCACGGCCCACAAGACACCACTCGGCTCGGGCACAGCAATGCCCCCCAAGTGGTTCAAGATCCTAAAGGCTCTGTACCCGATGAGTCACCCCTCGGGCGGCACACAAACCTTCAAGGCGGTTCAAAAGGAGCTCACCCGCATCATGGCCCATTGGACACCACTCGGCCTCGGCATAGTAGTTCCCCCCGGGTGGTTCAAAACCCTAAAGGCTCTGTACCCGACGAGTCTCCCCTCGAGCGGCACACAAACTCTCGAGGTGGTTCAAAAGGAGCTCGCCCGCATCACGGCCCACGGGATACCACTCGGTCCCGGCACAGCAGTGCCCCCCCGAGTGGTTCAAAACCCTAAAGGCTCTGTACCCGGTGAGTCACCCCTCGGGCGGCACACAAACCTCCGAGGTGGTTCAAAAGGAGCTCGCTCGTATCACGGCCCATGGGACACCATTCGGCCCCGGCACAGTAGTGCCCCCCGAGTGGTTCAAGACCCTAAAGGCTATGTACTCGGTGAGTCTCCCGTCGGGCGGCACATAAACCCCCAAGGCGGTTCAAAAGGAGCTCGCCCGCATCATGGCCTATGGGACACCACTCGGCCCTAGCACAACAGTACCCTCCGAGTGGTTCAAGACCCTAAAGGCTCTATACCCAGCAAGTCGCCCCTTGGACGGCACACAAACCCCTAAGACGGTTAAAAGGAACCTGACGACTCTCAACTCTCAGGTCACCCTTTGGGGTTAAAAGGAACCTGATGACTCTCAACTCTCAGGTCACCCTTCAGGGTTTAAAAGGCTTTCGACAGCCACAACTTTGCCTCAACGGCTTCACTTTAGCCTCAGCGGCTCTAACTCTGCCTCAATGGCCAGTGGCCAATCGAGTAAGACCTTTATCTAAATCATATACTTGCAACACATTATTGGTCGCTTTCAGTCATCAAGAAGCCCCAAGACAACTCACAACTTGGAGAGGCCAACTCCCCAACTCACAGTTGATGAGCATCCGCTTCCGGGCTTTGCATCGGAAGAGGACTGCTGGCTGCCAGTCAAGGAAAGCGTGAAGATGTCCACACAAGGCACCGCAAAGAGAGGAAGGAGTCGGCCTCGTACGGCCCCAGCATCATTCTGTCCCGCTTCTCCGCGGCACTCTCATTCGGCCACCTCGGCCTCGGCCATGAACAGTGCTCGGCCACCTTGGCCTCGGCATCTCCAAGTAAGCCGAGGTGGCCTCGACCTCTTCAGGTCGGCCCCGTCAGCCCCGGCATCTTTAAGTGAGCTGAAGCGGCCCCGACCTCTTCAGGTCGGCCCCGTCGGCCCTAGCTTCCGATCGAGTCCGAGCTCCTCCAACCATGCATGTGTTCTGCATGGCATGCATACGGCCTCGGACCCCATTCTCGTCTCCTGCAGACGCCCGGGTTCCTTAGCTCCACTCCCAACTGCTGAGCCCCCCTCGGCCATGCAGGCTGTCGAGCTTCCCTCGGCTTCATACGACCTCCGCACTCGGCCTAGGCCCCCAGTAGGCCTCGGCCCCGGCTGGCCTTGGCCCCAACTGGCCTTGGCCCCAGTCGGCCTCAGTTTTAGCCCAATACCTCCTGCAGATTCCATTCCAGCTGCCCTCGGATTTCAGCACTGGTATCCCCACCTTCAATCAACAGTTTCCTAGGGGGCAAGTCATCAACTCAGTAGAAGGAGACTAATTTCTTTAAAGAAAAAGCTCTCAAGCCTGTAATCGACGTTGACACCAAACACAACGCAAATGCAAACAACTACGAAAAAGCTAAGTACACTACAAGAAAAAAAAAAGTTTCTTTTCATTAGTATCTAAATGCATTATGGGAAAACAAACCATTCAAAGGCTCTCAACGATCCTGTGATCATAAGGTCACCCCCGGGCCAGCCGTGAAACCCCCGCAGCGGTTCAAAACCTATGGTTCCAGTGACCTCGAGTTACCCCTCGGGCCGGCCATGAAACCTCCGAGGCGGTTCCGGAGGAGCTCAGCAGCATCGTGGCTAACGATACCACTCGATCCGGCTAGGATACGCCCCCAAGTCGGTTCAAATCCCTAACAGCCCGTACCACTCGAGTCACCTCCCGGACGAACACACAAACCCCCGAGGTGGTTCACAGCCTCAACGGCTCTCTCTGCCTCGACGGTGTCATCTCTGCCTCAGCAGCATCATCTCTGCCTCAGTGACATTATTGCAGCCTCAACGGCTCTCTGCCTCAGCAACATCATTGTAGCCTCAGCGGCGTTATTGTAGCCTCAGTGGCTCTCTGCCTTAGCTGCCTTATTGCAGCCTCATCGGCCTTATCTTCGCCTCAGTAGCCAGTGGATGGGCACCCATATCCAAACTTCATGTCAGAAGTTGAAGACCCAAAGGCAACTCGCAGTTAAAAGAAACCAACTCTCCAACTCACAGTTGACGAATATCCACTTCCAGACTCTATGTTGGGAGAGGATTGCTGGCTACCCTCAGCTAGCCAATGGGCGGACGAAAAATGATGTGGCTGATCACTTCCCTAGGCAGTAGCCTAACATCCTGTATGATTCTCGAAGCCAAATGATGATCCGACGCTTAGTCTAGTATCGGCCGCAGCCTTGGCCTCGGCCCCGACCCCAGCTTCGCTTCGGCTTCGGCCTTGGCATTGACCACGGCTACACCCTCGGTCTTGGCTTCGGTTTTCGTCTCGGCCTCGGCCTTGAGCTTCCGCCTCAGCCTCGGCATTCAAGCTCCCCGAGCTTCCGCCTCAGCCTCGACATTCAAGCTGCCAAGCTTCCGCATCGGCCTCGGCCTCAAGCGTCGTCTCGGCCTCGACCACCACCTCGGTACTTTGTATTGCATGATTCTCAACTCGTGTCATGGAGCCAACGTAGGATAATGGACCCAGTGATTTAAAACACCAACTACCGCATAGCTGGCATATTTGTTTTACCAAAATCACGGGCGGTTATCAAAACACTAGGTAGTTGCCAATATCTACGACGCACACCCAGCAACTGTATACCTACTTGCCATTCACATAGCTGATCCTAGCAGAAGGGACATGACGGTGATCAAAGAGTAAGAGGACCATCCATTAGGTTTCCAGCCATAGGAGGCAGTCGCATCATTCCTCCAGAGATCCATGAAGCTCATCTCTTGATCGACGCTCAACGAAAGTGATTTGGCAGCAACGGAAATTATCCAAAGCAAGACAAAAGGAAAAAGATTTCTCCACTAGGAAGGAATCAGAACTGAAGAAAGCATGAAAGGACGAGCAAAGATGAAGAGCTCTACACTCATTTCGCTTAACTGATGCGCGGCACACAAGCTCAAGGAGTGTGGAGGGCATCTGATGGGGCCAACGGGCCCCCATAGGCTACAATGATAGCATCCAGACTTGGCAACTCGGCTTTTCCCCCATCTGCCATCTTTTCTCTCTCCTCCATGGAGCCAACTTCTCTTCGGCCTGGCACTCGGCTGCCCCCTCGGCCTCAGACGGCCTCGGCGCTTAGCTGCCCCCTCGGCCTCGGCTCTTCGGCCTCGGCCTCGGCCCTAGTCGGCTTTGGCTCCAGTCGGCCTCGGCCCCCATTGGCCTCGGCACTCAGTTGCCCCGGCCTTGGCCTCGGCCTCGGCTCTTCGGCCTCGGCTCTTCGGCCTCGGCCCCAGTCGGCCTCGACCCCAGTCTCACCTCGGCACTTCAACTCGGCCTCGGCTCCAGTCGGCCTCAGCCCCCGTCGGCCTCGGCTTCAGCTCGGCCTCGGCCCCAGTCGGCCTTGGCCATCTTAGCCTTGGCCTCGGCCATCTCAGCTTCGGCCTCAGCTTTAGCTCGGCCTCGGCCTCGGCCATCTCAGCCCCGGCCTCGGCCATGAACAGTGCTATGCAAGCACTCTATAGACAATGCTCTACGAGGGACAGCTACTTCAACTCAACATCATCTCCCACCCAATGCTGCACCGTGGGGCCCACATGCCTAGCTCCACCACTGTCCGTATACGCATTGGGAAGCATACAGGATAATCAAGTGGCCATCCACCTCTGACGGAACTTGACCCATCAACCAGCTGCAGCCACCCACTCTGACAGGACTTGGCCTGCAGTCCTGACACGTCAAAGAAGGAAGCAAGCCCTGCCATTGCTACCATGCTCTGATAAGTGGCAGCACCCCATGCCTCACAGACATCAGTTCTGACACTTCACCCATCAAAGTCATCATTATGAGGCCTCAACCACTCAAACAAGACAAACTCTAAGCATCTATAAAATGGATAAGAGGGACCCCCGACCAGGTAACTGAACTCAGATAACTCAACTGATAACTCTAACCACAACAATACTCCTAAACGCTCATTCTTACTCACAGAGAGCTCTTCTTTAAGCTATCTCTCTCTTTCGAGCTTCCTCAAGCTCACGGCCGTTGCCCAGGGCACTGACTTGAGCGTCGGAGGGTCCCCACCGGAATCTTCGGCCCTCAAGACTTTTTACAGGCTCCCAGGCATGAGAAGCTCGCCGGAAGATCCCGGGCTCGCTGGAGGAGGCGATTGGATGCTCGCGGACATTCGAGGGGGTCATCTGGTAACAACAAACCTCACTCAAAGGAAAGAGACTTTTTTCCTCTGCTTTTGGATTCTCTCTCTTACTCTTATTCCCATTCTTTTTGGTACCTCACTTAATAGAAAAACCCTACTTATTTACCTTATCCTTTGTCATCCCTCACCCTCTTCTTTTATCCTTATAGAAGTATTAGTCTAGATGTGGAGCTCTCCTTCATAGGGTCGATAGATTGGGGTTCAATTTTAGCTTTCAACTCATCATCCATCTTATCATCTCTGCTGACATCTAGGGTCTCTTAGCCAAATTTTGACATCATCCATTATTAAAAAAGAAATTCATTAAGGAGAATAATAGTTTCATGTATGAAAAATATTGATCGTGATAACAAAACGTATTACGAAGGGATAATTCCATTTATTGTTTTAAAATAATTTTATTAAAAAAGATTTTTATAAGTAATTAAGGGCATTGCAAATTCTCTAAGTAATTATGACCTTATTAATGCACATTTCTTAACCTTTGTAATGCATGTGCATGTTTCTTATAATCCATATGCGAATTATTATTGACCTTATTTGATCTAAAATATTTGGTGGATTCTTAAAATAATACTAGACTAGATAAAATTGAATCCCTATGAAAATAGATTGGTCTTGATCCAATTCAAATCTTGATGGAATTTGGATGGAGGAACTTGGTCTACTTTTATCTATTGCCTGGTAGTATAATCACATTACATATATATGTACTAAATCATAGTGTGTGTATATACATGTGTCTATAATATGGTATAAATAAGTTGTTAATATATTTATAATTATTTATTTTCTTGATAATTTGATAACTAATAACATAATAATTTTAAATTTAATATTTATTTTTTCATTATATAATTTCAACACCAATTTATTAGTTAATTTTTTGGTCAATTGTTTAAAAAAAACAATTCACTACTAATATCTAAAAAATTTAGTTACTAGGTCAAATATAGTGCAATTAAACTTCTTTCTAAACAAAACAACTTAAAAAAATTACCTATAGTTATTATTTGAAGCCATCCAACCAAAAATACAATCTGTACAATTGAAATTATAGACAAATCAAATAGAAAACTATAAATTATATTGCATCATTCTTACTTTTGCCTTTAAAATTTAAATAGCAAGAAAGCTGAAGCAACACAAGATAAAATGTCTCCCTATATCAACTTATCTCTAATAAAAGGAAAAAAAATTAAAAAAAAAAATTCTACTTCCAACAATAACAACAAAACAAAAGAGCAATTGTAATTATTAGTGCAGCCGTTGGCATCCTAACAAAAATAGAATAATTTCTATAATTAAAATTTCAAGCATGAAAAAAAATAAGTATAATTTAAAATCATAGTAAAGTGGAAAGATACACAGCCAATTAGGCTATTCTTTGAAAAATTAATTCTTATAAATTCTTAATTAAAGAAGGAATTTGTTAGAATGGGATATAAATTTATATAAAATATAAGCTAATGCAAGGACATTTTTATTTTTTTAAAGGAATATAATTAATGATATTTTGACCTCTCTAAAAGAAGATTTATTAAATCTAACATCAAGAGCTTATTACGCTCAAATATCATAAAGTACTACAATAATTTTTCATAATCTTATTACGCCATAAGAATTATTAATCAAATTTTTATTTTAAAAAAATCTATATAAGAAAAAGAAGAGACGATCTTTAATTTTGAGGTGTAAGGGTGATGGACATGAATTAACCTTCCTAAAGAATAATTGAATCTAGCATTAGGAGTTTCGTGATGCTTCCCATACTCAAATATCATAAAGTATTGCAATAATTTTTTCATAATCTTACAAAGCCATATAAATTATTAATCAAATTTTTATTTAAAAAAATCTATATAAGAAAAAGAAGAGATAATTTTTTAATTTTGAGGTGTAAGGGTAATGCCGTGATGGACATGAATTAACCTTCTTCTAAGAAGACTAATTGAATCTAGAGCTTTATAATGCTTCCCACACTCAAATATCATAAAGCACTGCAATAATTTTTTTCTATTCTTGTCACACCATACAATTATTAATCAATTTTTATTTTTAATAAATTATATAAGAAAAAGACTAGATAATCTTTAACTTTGAGGTAAAAGAGTGATGAACATTAATTAACCTGTTGAGGGGTAGAATCGTCATTGCATGGATAATCATGCGAAGGGGCTAGGATCAGCCCCATCCCTCCGTCCGCTACGATATGCCCCCGAGGAACAAGCTAATCTAATGTGGTCCGGCAGGCCATGCGACCCTGACTCATTTTTTTCGGGTTTCCATAGCCCGACCTTTCCGAACTACCCGTAACTCAACCTTCCCCGAGCTACCTATAGCTCGACCTCTTCGAGCTCCCATAGCTCGATTTTTCTGAGCTACCTATAGCTCGACTTCCCCGAGCTTCCCATAGCTCGGCCTCCCCGAGCATCCCATAGCTCGGCATCCCTGAGCTCCTATAGCTCGGCTTCCCACGAGCTTCCCATAGCTCGGCTTCCTCGAGCTCCCCATAGCTCAGCTTCCCTGAGCTTCCCATAACTCGGCCTCCCCGAGCTCCCCATAGCTCTGCTTCCCCGAGCTTCCCATGGCTCGGCCTCCCCGAGCCGCTATAGCTCGGCTTCCCTCGAGCTTCTATAGCTCGGCCTCCCCCGAGCTTCCCACAGCTCGGCCTCCTCCGATCTTCTCATAGCTCGGCCTCCCTGAGCGATCCATGACTCGATACTCACCTCCGTGGAACCCGACGCGGGAGAGCCTAGGCCTATCGTAATAGAACCCCAAACAAAGAATCATATTGAGGAGTGGTCTAGGATCTAGAACAACGGCCTAGGACCTATGCACTCATCAGATCTCAGGCCATCAAAGAGCTCTCCCAGCCGTCGATCCCTCAACAAACAAGATACGGATCCCACCGGCCTTACAACGGTCTGATTCGACTCATTCCCATATCCTAACAACCTTCGAACCTTCCAGAAGGCGCTCAAGATCCAGGTGATTGCCTATAAATACGATACCCCCAGATTCTCTCAGGTATGCGCTCACAGCCCCTGGCTCACTCTCACTCTCGCTCTCCTCCACTGCTCATCGGTGCTCCCCTAGAGCTCCGATTAGCCACCCCTGGAGAGACTCCCCGGAGAGATCTCTCTTCCCATTTTTATTGATCACCGATCTCCACTGACTTGAGCGTCGGAGGGTCTTCCGTGGAGGACCACCCCCAACGCCTCTCGCGCGAGGACTTCTATGCAGGTTCGCCCAGGAGGAAGCCCAGACCAGGAGATCGACCGCGCCCAAGTCGGAGGATAGATCCCGGCGGCAACAGATTGGCGCTAGAGGAAGGGCCTCAAGTCCCATTAAAACTTGAAGAAAGGAGACAAGGATCTCGATCTGGAGTAGAACCTCTCCAATGGCTAATCGGAGAAGAACAACCTCTAAAGCCTAGGACCAGGTCACCACTCAAAGACCTGATCCGACAGGCAACACGGTGCCGCAGCCTCCGCCAGTTGAGACCCCATCACCACCAGCCATCCCGGTGACCCAGGACCAGTTCGCTATGCTGGTCCAGCAGGTCCAGGCCCTGACCCACCTGGTTCAGGAGCGTTTCGCAACTGCCCCTACTCCGCACCTTCATAAGGAGGCCGCAGCTCTTTCCTCTCCGGCCACCTCCTCCTCTGGTCCGCATGAAGCCACGAACCCCCCACACCGACCCAAAGGGGATAAACCGATCCCGCGAGGTGACTATAACAGGGATCCTCCTAGATCTCGACAAGCTCGGACCCTTTCCCTGGTGTCCTCCCGCCATGATTCAACGCCGTCCCTGCGCTCTCCCCACCCAGCTCCTCCTCTTACTTCTGAAGAGAAGATCCATCGACAAATCCGGGAGATGCGTCAGGAACTGATACTGCCAAGCAGGCCCATCTGCCCTAGCCCAAGGCAGAGTAGGGCATCCCTTTCTCTAAAGGGATCATGGAGGAAGTGATTCCCTCCCATGTCAAACTACCCACCGTCGAGCCCTACCATGGCTCTTCTGACCCGGATGATCATATCAGCAGCTTCCGGTCAATAATGATGTTCCACGGAGCATCCGACGCAATCCTCTGCCGCGCCTTCCCCTTCACCCTCAGAGGATCTGCCCGAACCTGGTTCAAGCCTTGAAACCAGGTTCCGTTGATTCGTTCGACGAGCTAAGCCGTCTTTTTATTGGCCAGTTCGTCAGTAGCCGCCGTCACCAGTGGAGATCCGACTCCCTCTCCGAAGTTAAGCAGAGAGAGGGGGAGTCCTTGAGAAAGTACCTTGGCCGCTTCAACAAGGCCATGCTAGAGGTGGACCACCTTAATCATGAGGTGGCTATGTCCGCCTTGGCGGGGGAAGTTTCGAAGGAGAGCGACTTCTACCTGGCGATGAAAGTTAGCTACCCCCCAAACCTCTTCGATATGATGGCCCTGGCAGACAAATGCCAGGGTCAAAGAATCGTGGAGAGTTGCCCGTGCCGAGCTAGCAAAGAAGGAAGAGCCCAAAGGTCCTGACAGGCACCGACCCGTCCATCGGCCAAGTCCACCTCATCGCCAAAGAGCTCTCCCACCACCACCGAGAAATCACTCCCGGAGCTCGCCCAGGCGATTCGACCGATACACTTCGCTCACTGTACCCAGGGCGCAAATTCTTATGGAGATAGAACGCCAGCTCCCCCGGCCAGCTCCTCTCTGAGGGAATCCAACCTGGAGGGACCCCGCCAAATACTGCCGCTACCACCGGGAGCACGGCCATGACACTGAGGAATGCTGGCAGCTAAAAAATGAGATTGAGAGGCTGATTCAATGGGGCCGACTGAACCAATTCAGGAGGGCACCCAAGCCAGGATAAGGGGGGATCGCCAGCCCGAGCTTCAACAACCTCCTCCTCCACCAAATTCGCCTGTAATCAGCCACATCAACATGATCGAGGAGGCCGGCGGCTCGAGCTCCAGAAATGATGACGAAGGATCGGCACCAAAGAAAGCGCAGCGGGCGAGCTCTCCTTCCGATGATGATCTCCGAGGGATACAGTTTCCCCATGACGATGCACTAGTTGTATCCCTCAATTTAAATGACTATGATGTAAGCCGGATCCTCGTTGATAGTGAAGTTCTGTGAATGTTTTGTACCTTGATGTGTTTGCCAAGATGAGACTGCTCATGGAAAACCTTTGAGCCGTGGATTCCACCCTAATGGGATTCACAGGCGACGTCATCATCCCGGAAGGGGTCGTAACCTTAACGGTTCGTGCAGGAACCTGGCCCCTTGTGGCCACTGTTCACACGGACTTCCTAGTAACTAAACTTAGGTCGCCCTACAACGCAATATTTGGGAGACCCGGCCTGATGTCCCTCAAGGAAGTTGTCTCTATCCCGCACCTATCTATGAAATTCCCTACCAGGTAGGGAGTTGGAGTTGTCCAAGGAAGCCAGACCATGGCTTGACAGTGCTTCGTCACCAGCCTTCAGTCTAGAATGCCGGAGGTTGACGGGCTGGATGCTCGGAGGATTTCACCGAACAGCGGGGAGAACCGGCCGAGGAACTGGAAGAAGTGCCGTGGAATGAGGCTCGTCCCGACCGAACCATAAAATTGGGTCGCTACTGAAAGGCGAACCTCGGCAGAAGCTGATCAACTTCCTTCGGAGCAACGCCGATGTTTTGCTTGGTCCACCTCCGACATGCCGGGAATCAGTCCTGAGGTCCTCGTCCATCGCCTTAACGTGGATGAGATGTACGGCCCCGTCAAACAGAAGAAGAGGAGCTTTGCCCCAGAGCGGCAGAGGGCTATTGAAGAGGAGGTTGATAAACTCATCAAGGCGAACTTCATTCGGAAGGTAAATTACCCGAACTGGCTATCGAATGTCGTCATGGTGAAGAAGTC
>UESW01004208.1:350048-487968 GCA_900491605.1 Calamus simplicifolius
CCGAGCAAGAAATCTCTAAACCCCGACAGGGCCAATAAACGAAGTCCCCGAACCTCGGGTAGGCTGAACATTTTATCCCCGAACCTAGACGGGGCCACAATCTCTGAAGCCCCGGCCAAAACCGGAGTGCGTAAGCCTTGGCCGAAGTCAAGGGGTATATTCTGCCACTAGAAATCTCGGCCAAAGCCGAAGAACGTCCTTGACTATCGAATTCCTCGGGCCAACCAAGCGATATTCCTGCACCCTAGCCACGCCCGATGCTTGAATCCTCGGCCAAACGAGCAAAGTCTTCACGCTTTAGCCACGCTCCAAGGCATCGTTTGAAGCCGAGTGACCTCTCGGATACCCTAAGATAAAAACCTCCCGATACTCTGGCAGAAGTAAAAGATCTCCTTCTAAGGACCGCCTAGGTCCGCCACTGGTCCAAACAGAGACCAACGACCCCCCAAAACTTGGTTCGAATTCAGGTAGCTGACAAGCCCCGACCGACCTAAACATCCTTCTAAACTATGCTCGGATTCGGGCAGCTGACAAGCCCCGACCAACCTAAACATCCTTCTAAACTATGTTTGGATTCGGGTAGCTTACGTGCCCTGACTAAACCCAACTGCGGTCTCCTAAAACTTAGCTCGAACTCGGGCAGCTGATAAATCCCAATCAACATTGGCAAATGTTTTGGAGACAACAGCAGATGCACCAGATGCAAAATCTTCATTTTCATTGACTGAAGAAGAAAAAACAACAACAGTGAAAAAGAAAAAGTAAAAAGAGCCCTCCCAGGGGCTTACTATCTTCCCCGGCAGTTGACAAGTCCTCCAAACGCCGGGATAGCTCGGCGACCCGTTGGTGGAGGGACGCTATCTCCTCCCTCTGCTGGTCCACCACCCGGCGAAGGGCTCTTGCCTCCCTCACGGAAACGGCGAGGTACTCTTCAACCACCTTTTCGAGCCATTCATGGCTTGCAAAGGCGGACACCAAGGACATGGCATCGACCAGCATGGCGGTGCGATTCCCCTGAGAACCTCCACGACCGCCGTTGGACGATTGTCCCCCACCTTGAGAAGCCATATCAGAAGTTGTTTAAAGACTAAACCGAAAGGATGGTAAACACCAGCACCCCACCCATCCGTATTTATACTCCTCAGGTGAGTATCTCGATCAGTCGGGTCATAAATACTGACTCATGGGAATTCGCCATGTGTTACCGCTTTAACTGGCGGCCACAAGACCCGAAGGGCCATGCCCCTTCCCGAGCAAGATTGATAAATGTCGACGAACTGTTCGGGAACCCCCCTCCTTCTCTAGAAACGGGGTTCCTCCCGATCTGCCAGGCCCCCGCAGTAAATGCCCTCAATGCTCCCCCGAGCTCTCTTAAATCGGCCGCCCTTGGGAAAATATAAAAAGAAAGAGCGCCGACACCTGACGATAAATTCACTCCCTCGGGAATGGCCAAATCACAAATAATGGGCATACCCACGCGCCGCCCATTCCGCCTTGACACTCCTCACCGAGCCTCACAGAGGCCAGGTATCATGACTCATGGTGGTGGCTAAGTCATCTCTCCAAGCTCTAAATCTTTGAACCTCAGCTGGGCCGAGTAACCGTTCTCCGAACCTCGGCTGGGCTGAGTAACCATTCTCTGAACCTCGGCAGGGCCGGGTCACAAATCTCCCGACCCCAATAAGGTCGAGTAATAAATCTCCGAGCTTCGGCCAGAGTCAAGGAATATGTTCTACCGCCGACCAGTCTCCAAATTTCCGTCTGGATTTGGGCGGCTTACAAGCCCCGACTAGCTTGGATAGCGCGGGATCCTCGTCCAAAAATGAACGAGATGTCCTTATGCCTCGTTTCGTCGCCAACAACAACAACTCTTGGCGCAAAAGAAACAGAAATTGAGAAAGAGAACAAAACTTTCTTTACCATCGAAACCGATTACAACCGCCTAGAGGCATTACAAGAGCATTGAAATGCATAAAATAAAGATGGGTACAAAACTCGGCAAACTGCTCCAAAGCAGATCCGGGCAACTGTGATGCTCGGCGTCCGGACCGACAAATCAGACAAACCACGAATGGTCAGCCCGAGCCGATAATGGGCGAACGACATGGACCAACCGTTGCGACAGCTTCGGTAAATAATGATATCTCGGCACCCAACCAGGATATCAGAATAATCGGAAAGGGTGGACGGGATATTACCCCAAACCACCCACCGAAAGGCCCCCCGATGAGTAGGAAGGAAGCCCGCAGGCCCGGGCACCAGAGCACTCCCCAAACCGGGTGTGTACGCTCCACCTTGCCCAAACTCAAAGGCAAGGTACCTACGGGCGACGCACCATCCCCCCTCCCCATGTGGCGAAAGATTCCCCAGGCGGGCAAGCCCAGGAATCCAAACCAAGGAAGGAGGCGAAATTCACGCAACCCATGGGGAGCCCGCGTACACTTCCTACCGTACGTCCCAAGGGGAACCACAAAGGACACACGGGAAGCGTATATGTGCGCTCTCCGTGCGATCCCTACGGACCTCCTGTGCGCTCTCCATACGATCTCTGAAGGTCCTTCCTTGAGGGCAAGCCGCCCCCAGCGGCTCCTTTGTCACCCCAGCTATCCGGGGGATAGCGGCGACTTCAGGGGACAAGCTCGCTTCTCCGCAAAAACCTGGAGAAACAGGCATCGCGAGTCTTCATGATTCACAGGAAAGAAAATTTCGGATGGCCCAACACACCCCTCTTTCCCCTTTTTATAAGCAGAGGCGAGCCGGGAACAGCTATCAGAAAGCCCCGGGACTTAAAATGCCAAGCCTACACCACCACATGGCCTCCTAAAATGAAAACAACGCCCCCAATGCGCCAGGCACGTCGCCCAAACCATGATGCATGCCAAAATATTACTTCTGACCCCGGATCACAAGCTTTTAATGCATAAAATCGTCCGCCGACCTTGCGGATACTGGCAGATCCGAGAGATCATCCTGCGAAAATGACATCCTCCAATGGCAAACGACCACTAACATCGCACGCCAAAGCAACCTATATTGGAAAAGGTCGACATAATAAAAGCTCACCGGAAATGCCAGGCGACCTTTTGCTAGCCACAGGGCCGTACCACCTACTTCGGTGAACGAGAATCGACCCACCTTGGAAAAGAAAAACACTGGTAGGGGTAATAAATAGGATAAGGAGATGGCAGCGATGATTCAGCAAACCCCCAGTTCGGGGATGAACTCCCCTCTTTTCATCAAGAATGCAATCCCAGTTTGATCACTAATAAAACGAACTCCCTCGGCCCTAGCCGAGCTACCTAGTCGAGCCATTTCCCTCGGCCCTAGCCGAGCCAGGCCCTAGCTTATCCTCGGCCCTAGCCGAGCCATTTGTTCCTCGGCCCTAGCCGAGTTACTTTGTCCCTCGGCCCTAGCCGAGCCATTTCGTTCCTCCTAGCCGAGTTACTTTGTCCCTCGGCCCTTAAAAAGCTATCTCATTCTTCGGACTTGGCCGAACCACCGCATCATTCGGCCTAAGCCGAGTTAAATCGTCTCTCAACCCCCTTTTATACCAGGCTACGTTGTCGCCCGACCTTTTCGTCGAGACAATCCCTATGCCTTGGCCTCTACCAGGATGTTCCTCCAAAATTCGAGATAAAAACCATCCAGGGAAGACAAACAAATGAAAAACGGCTGATCCATTTATTGATTTCCAGTCGAACTACAAGACAAAAGAAAGGAAAAGCACATATAGTCCCCCAAAGGGTCAGGACTTGGGGTCAATCCCAGCATCTCCTGCGGCCGCATCAGCAGGGGCATCGCTTGGCCCCCCCTTCGAAGGTGTCACGGGATACGTCGGTAGTCGCATCGACTCCCAGAATAGCTTCGAGGTCGACGTCAGATATTTCTCCATATTCGTCCTCCTCGACCCCTGGGGTGTACGCTTCATATGTTCAGCTTCCAGCACACAGGTCCAGGTCAGGATAAGCCTGGGCAACCTTAGCCCGCGCCTCATCTTCGCCCAGCTGAAATGCGTCAGCGCAGGCTGCCCTGCGTTCGTCGGCAAATTCGGTGATTTCTTGTACTCCTCCACCACCGAAGAGGCCGCGCATTTGCCTCAGCTAATTGCCTCTCCAGTTCGGAGATCCTTCGGTGCCTCGAGGCCGCCTCCTCTCCGAACGCCGCTAACCGCCCCTGAAATTCCTGGCTCACCCTGTGCAACTGTAGGCAAAAAGCTGAGTAAAGTGAAAGTCGAAAGATCAAAATGAGCGAAACTAATAGCGCCCTACCTGCTCTCCCGCCGGGCTAGCTCACCCTCCAGCACATGGACCCTGTTGAGAGCCCTAGACCTAGCCGATTGGTTCTGGCGAAGGCTCTCTTTTAGCTCATCCACCGGGACTGGGTATCTCCAATTTCTTGCGGGCAAAGTCAACCTCGTCAGATAGTCCGGCAGCTCGTTCATCCGACCACTTTAGCCGGTCCTTTGTATCGGCGAGCTCTTTGCTTAGGCGGGTGAGGTGGTCTGCTGCCGCCGGCATTTATGCTCTTCCTCCTTGAGCCTTTTGCTCCAGCTGGCTTATCTTCGGCATGGCTGGCTTTCAGCTGGTCCCACTCTTATCAAAGAATAGTTGCATGGATTTAACCTTGCTCTCATGCTCCGCCCTGGCCTGAGAAAGCTCCAGACTAGCCTTCTCGGATTGCTCGCAAAAGCCTTGGAGCTCACCAATCTGTATGGTAAGTTGAGAGGCTCTTTCCCTCTCAACCGCAAGAATCCTGTTGGTCTCCCCAAGCTCCTGCTGGAGCTCACCGACCTGTACGGCGAGTCGAGGGGCTCTCTCCCTCTCAACTGCAAGAATCCTGCGAGCCTCCCCGAGCTCCCTTTGGAGGACCACCAGGGCTTGAGAGAGCTTATCAGTAGAATCCGCCCTTTCTTTGAAGTGATCAGCCTCGTAGCGGGCCCGAGCCCAAGCTCCAACAGCCAGATGTAAGCGCCATTTCAGTGCCCTCATAATCAGGGCACTCTGCAAAAAAGGATGACACGCATAAAAGACATAGTTGAACTAACTGACTAAATACCCAACTTCGGTGCGACAACCTACCCGAGATGCGTAGTCTGTGGTGATCCTTGTGAGAGCAAGGTCGTCAATTTCGGGGAGAAGAAAAGCCTCATTCGGCACCCCGGCGCGACGGAAGGCTATCTCGACAAGGTCTTCCGAATGACCACCTCCTGTTGAGGAACTCTCCTCCCCTTGAAACACGGACCGCATCAGAGCGAGAACCTGGCGCTCACTTCGGGTCGCGTGAGTGGAAGTCTGCCCCAGGGAGCCAGCCAAAACACCCGCGACCCATGAACTTCTCGATAGGCCAGCTTCCGCCACCAGGGCCCTCGCTTGAGAAGCTTTGGACGTTTCGGCTCCGGCAAGGAGAGCCCGGCCGAAGCATCTCCTTTGCTCGCCGACTCCCCTCCTTCTCCTTCTTCCTCTTCTTCTTCTTCTGCTTCTACCTCCTAGGAATCCCCTGTCCACAACAGACTCTTCAGGAACTTCTGCTCCCCTCGGAGCCTCCTGTGCCTCAGTGGAAGGCCCTTCGCCAGAAAGCCTCCTGCGAATTTCGGTCGTTGGTTCGGCAGGTTCGGCCATCTCCTCGTCGCCCGCTGGCTCTCCTACTGGCGACCCAGGCCAACCTCAGCAGCCGCAACCTCTTCCCCTGCCTCGATGGAAGCGGAGGTCACTCCCACCTCCTCCTGTAACCTCGCCGAGCCACTGGCCTCCAATGAGGGAGACCGAACCGCCTCGTCTGCGGGGCCCCCAAGCCAACCGGCGTTTCTCCTTCGCCATCGTCGGACAAAACAACAACGGGGGGAGGAAACCTCAGCAGCCTCCTCCGAAACCCCCGCAACTTCCCGGTCTTCGCCCCTGGACAGGCCCTCCTCCGCGCGAAAGATCGTGCACCACCGGAACTTCGGTAGTTTAGCCCGCGGCGACGAGGAGCGCCGACTATCACCGTCTCCCCCGATCCCCCTAGAGCGGGAGCCGGAAGGGCGAGACCTCTTCTCGGACCGATGCTTGCTGCTGAAGCCAGATCTCCTGCGGCGCTTTCCCAGCTCCTCCCTCATCTGGTCTGCGAGTGCCGACCTTTTGGCTGTAGGGGCAATATGATTCGCCCTTAGTTCGCACAGAAATCAAAAGGAGCCACGTAAACTATCAACTACGGGGTAATACTCACCGCGAGGATCAACAGGGCTCAATCCGGCCGCAAAGAGATCCTCCGATAGGAGTACGCTGGCTGGGAGCGCCCGACTGCCGCGCAGCACAATCAAATCCCTTTTCTCTGAATCAGTTAACTCCGGGTGCGCTTCTGGATCCTTCACGTACTGCCCCATACCCGAGGGAAGTCCAAACCAATGTTTCCCCCGACTATGAAGAACCGCGATTTCCACTCCTTTATCAACGATGGGTTATCCGATATCATCTTGAAGGATCTTGGGGACCGATGTAAGGCCATTCTGAGGCCCTCCCGGAGACCAGATTGAAACACACCCTGAATAGCGAAAGGGTCGCAGTCACCCCGAGGTGTTTGCACAACGAGATAAACCGATAAGGTTGCGCCAGCTGTTGGGGCCACCATGGTAAAGCATATATTGTAAACTTCATCACCTCCCGCACCAACGGATGAAGAGGGAACCGGAGACCTGCCCTCAAACTTTCCTCATAACAGAACACCCT
Source organism: Calamus simplicifolius (assembly GCA_900491605.1). Classification (NCBI taxonomy): domain Eukaryota; kingdom Viridiplantae; phylum Streptophyta; class Magnoliopsida; order Arecales; family Arecaceae; genus Calamus; species Calamus simplicifolius. The sequence continues at coordinate 356,753 of UESW01004208.1, forward strand.
GTCCCCTGATCCGGATGTCACCTATCCTCAGCCGTCGGGAGCAACAAGACGACGTCCTGGGGGATTTTGTACAAGCGGCGCATCCGTTCCAAATCCACCAAGGTCACCTCCGAAGCTTGGTCACTTGGGCTCACCATTTCTTCAATCGCAAGAGATGCTGAGCAAGATCGTAGCAAAACAGGAAGATGAAGTTCTTTAAAGGAGAGCGAAAAGGGCACTATAAATAAGGATAGCGCCGCCATGACTCCATTTTTCCAATTGAAACCGCCTCAGGGTGAGGGTGAGGCGTCCTAACCTAGGCGTCCGGAACTGCCACTACGGGCGCCGTGAAAATCGAGATTTCCCACGCGGCGCTTCCCCAGCCATTACCTTTGCCCCTAAGGAATGATGGATCCACCTCGGAAAGGCAAGACGGCCCCATGACATTAATTAGGGCATCATTGCGCAGGCTATCAAATGCGCATCCCCAAATGCAGATCGCGCCACTTAAGCCTATACTCCCTACGCCCGAACCTAAGCTTCGAACTAGGGAGTGGGGGCATGTGTTGAGGGTAGAATCATCATTGCATGATAATCGTGCGAAGGGGCTAGGATCAGCCCCATCCCTCCGCCTGCTATGATATGCCCCCAAGGAACAAGCTAATCTAATGTGGTCCAGCAGGCCATGCGAACCTGACTCGTTTTTTTTGGGTTTCCATAGCCTGACCTTTCCGAACTACCCGTAACTCAACCTTCCCCGAGCTACCTATAGCTCGACCTCTCCGAGCTCCCATAGCTCGATTTTTTGAGCTACCTATAGCTCGACCTCCCCGAGCTTCCCATAGCTCGGCCTCCCCGAGCTTCCCATAGCTCGACTTCCCCCTAGCTTCTATAGCTCAGCTTCCCACGAGCTTCCCATAGCTCGGCTTCCCCGAGCTCCCCATAGCTCGGCCTCCCCGAGCTTCCCATAGCTCGGCCTCCCCGAGCTCCCATAGCTTGGCTTCCCCGAGCTTCCCATAACTCTGCTTCCCCGAGCTCCCCATAGCTCGGCCTCCCGAGCTTCCCATGGCTCGGCCTCCCGAGCTCCCCATGGCTCGCTTCCCCGAGCTTCCCATAACTCGGCCTCCCCGAGCCCCTATAGCTCGGCTTCCCCCGAGCTTCTATAGCTCGGCCTCCCCCGAGCTTCTCATAGCTCGACCTCCCTGAGCGATCCATGACTCGATACTCACCTCCGTGGAACCCGACACGGGAGAGCCTAGGCCTATCGTAACAGAACCCCAAACAAAGAATCATATTGAGAGTGGTCTAGGATCTAGAACAACGGCCTAGGACTTACACACTCATCAGATCTCAGGCCATCAAAGAGCTCTCCCAGCCGTCGATCCCTCAATGAACAAGATACGGATCCCACCGGCCTTACAATGGCCTGATTCGACTCATTCCGTATCCTAACAACCTTTGAACCTTCTAGAAGGTGCTCAAGATCAGTTGATTGCCTATAAATACGACCCCAGATTCTCTCAGGTATGCGCTCACAGCCCCTGGCTCACTCTCACTCTCACTCTCGCTCTCCTCCATTGCTCGTCGATGCTTCCCTGGAGCTCCCGATTGGCCACCCCTGGAGAGACTCCCGGAGAGATCTCTCTCCCATTTTCTGTTGATCATCGATCTCCACTGACTTGAGCATCGAAGGGTCTTCCGCAGAGGGCCACCCCCAATGCCTCTCGCGCGAGGACTTCTGTGCAGGTCCGCCCAAGAGAAAGCCTAGACCAGGAGATCGACCGCGCCCAAGTCGGAGGACAGATCCCGGCGGCAACATAACCATCCTCTAAAAGAAGATTAATTGAATATAGCATCAAAAACTTTGTGTTGCTCTCTACGCTCAAATATCATAAAGTACTATAACAATTTTTCCTATTTTGATTGTGCTATATGAATTATTGATAAAAATTTTATTCTAAAAAAATTATACAAGGAAAAGAAGAGATAATTTTTAATTTTGAGATGTAAGGGTGATGGACATGAATTATCCTTCTGAATCTAGCATCAGAGCTTTATGATGCTTCCGACACACAAATATCATAAAACATTTTAATAAATTTTTTCTATTCTTATTGCACCATACAAATTATTAATCAATTTTTTATCTTAAAAAAATTATATAAGAAAAAGAAGAGATAATCTCTAACTTTGAAGTGCAAGAGTGATGAACATTAATTAACCATACTTTAAAAGAAGATCAATTGCATCTAGCATCAAAAACTTGGTGTTGCTTTCTACACTCAAATATCATAAAGTACTATAACAATTTTTCCTATTCTGATTGTGCTATATGAATTATTGATCAAATTTTATTCTAAAAAATCTATATAAGAAAAGAAGAGATAATCTTTAATTTTAAGGTGCAAAGGTGATGGATATTAATTAATCTTTGTTGCTGCTGAAATCTGTCCTCCGACTCGGGCGCGGTCGAGCTTCAGAGTGGGCTCCCTCCTGGGCGGACCTGCAAAAAGTCCTCGCACGAGAGGCGTTGAGGGTGGCCCTCTGCGGAAGATCCTCCGATGCTCAAGTCAGCGGAGATCAACAACGAACAAATATGGGGAGAAGGCTCCTGCTGAAGAGTCTCTCCAGGGTGGCCTTTTGAGAGCTTTGAGCAGAGCGTTAATGGCGGAAAGGGGTGAGCAGAGGTAGATGAAGAGTGAGCGAATATGCAAGCGCGTACCTGAGAAGTCGGAAGATGGTCGTATTTATAGAGGATCACCTGATCCCTTGGAGGCATCATGGGTCCGAAAGCCGTTACGATTCGAATCCAATTTGTTATGAGATCAATAAGATTCGCATCTTGTTAGTTAGAGGATTAATTTGAATCAGATGGTTATGAGGCCGGTAGGATCCGCATCTTGTTAGTTAGTGGATCGACGGCCGAGAATGCTATCACAGAGAATGGCCTGATCCGCCGAGGTATGAAAAGGCTCAGTTTGCCGAGGCATCCAATGACTCGGCCCACCGAGGTATAACAAAGGAGTAAGTCGGGCGTCAGGATGGTTTGATTCTGCAGAGGTGTAGATATCGCTCGGTTGGGGCCGAGAGATAGAGGTCGCTTGGGTTGAGGCCGACGGGAGCCGAGGCTGAGAGACATTGAGATAGCTCAGCTAGCGAGGCCGAGATACATTGAGATGGCTCAGCTAGCGAGGCCGAGAGACATTGAGATGGCTCAGCTAGCGAGGCCGAGAGATTAGGCTCGCTCGGGCTAGACCGAGGCATAGAGACAGAGATCACTCGGACTAGGACCGAGGCACTGGGATAGCTTGGCTGGCGAGGCACACATGGGGAATCCTTGGCTCATCGAGGGGCTAAAGTGCTTCGACCCACCGAGGTATAATGGACTGACTCATTTCTAGCGAGCATTGCACAGCGAGTGAGAGTCAAGGTTGATCCTAACCTCTTGCACTATTATTAACGTAATGGCATTTTACCCTCAACACATGCCCTCCACTCCCTAATTTGAAGCATAGGTTCGGGCGTAGGGAGTATAGCTCCAGGTGGCACGATATGAATGGAAGGGTCTAGATTTGACAGCCTGCGCAATGATGCCCTAATTAATGTTGCGCGGCCGCCGTGCCTTTACAGGATGAATCCATCGTTTCTTAGGGGCAATAGTTGGGGAAGTGCCACGTAGCAAAACCTAATTTTATGGTGCCTGCAATGGTGGTTCTGGGTGTCTCGATTAAGATGCCTTATCTTCTCTTTGAGGCGGTTTCCTTTGGGGAAAAATAAAGTTGAAACAACGCCATTCCCGTTCGCAGCGCTCTTTCGTTTCTTCTCGGAGAATCTTGTTCCCCTATTTCCTTTTAACCTCGCTCGGTGTCGCTTTCGACCAACAGCATGGTGAGTCCTAGTGACATGGTTTCAGAGATTGTTGCCGAGGATTTGGGGAGAATATGCTAGAAGTATGGCATTCCCTCGGATATCCTTTTGTGGTTGCCGAAGCCTAGCATAGGTCTCGCAAGAACTGGAGCGTGGGATCTTTCTTTATGAAGATAGCCTGAAGGTAGGCCTCCAGTTTCCCCTTCATCCCCTGGCGAAGGAGATCATGAGGTTTTACAACATCTGCCTAACAATGGTGGCTCCTAACAGTTGGCGCAGTATCATCGAGTTTATCTCGATGTGCAGCTGGGTTCAGGTAACAGCGACTCTTCCCCTATTCCGTGCTTGTCATCATCTGATATCCGGAGGAACTCGGAGTGGTCCTATATCAGACCTCGGAGATCATTCAAGACGATCATGGATAAGCCATCATCCATAAAGGAGTGGAAGGTTCGATTTTTTATCGCCGAGGGGAACATCGGCTCTGACTTCCCACGGGGATGGGGAAGCTTTGTTAGGGATATGGAAACACATCCAGCCCTATCCGAACAGGAGAAGGAGGACCTAGAGGTCCTTTGTGATGGCTGAGTGTTCTCGACTAATGACTTACTATCAGAGGAGGCCCTTTTCGCCTCCGGGCTTAGCCCCATCGACGTACAAGGTAGGTCCTTTTCTTTTTTCCTTTCCATTGATTTCACTCGAGCAAGTATATCTTGGTCTGATCGTTCGCCCACTATTCTTACAGCCAAGAGATCTGCACTAACGGGCCGTATAAAGAAGGAGTTGGGCAAGCGCCCGAGAGAGACTAGTAGTGCGGAAAGGCGTAAGCCTGAGAAGAAGGTCCGTCTTTCTGAAGAGCACTCGCTGGAGGCCGAGCGAGTCAAGGTTAGCCCGCGCTCCTTACCATCAAAGAAAGAGAATGTGGGAGCGCCAACAGTGAGAGAGGGGTTCCCTCAGTTGGGGAAAGAAGCGATAGTCATGACGGAGGAGTAGAGAGCAGAGGAGGACTCTGGGAAGGTTGCTGAGATCCCTTGTCCTTTGGTGATAGAGATAGTGGACAGCCCGGACGAGGCTTCGTGTGCTCGTCTGGTAGTCCCCTCTCATGGGGATGAGTTATTGCCAGGCTCGGCAGAGGTCGGTATCCTGGGGGTTCCTCCCCCGAGCGAAAAGATGTCTCTAACTTCGGTGGGAGAACAGGTGTTAGCGGTTGCAATCGCCGAGGCTCATGATGAGCCTACCATCGAAGGGCCTCCCTCGAAGGGATTAAAGGGCGGTGACGTTGGGCCAATAGTAACGAAGGTTCGAGAGGAGTCTTCTGCTAGAGAGCTTCCTCCTAGAGAGGTTGGAGGAGCTGATGAAAGGATTGAGGCCTCGATGGAGCCTGTGGGGGAAAAGCAGACGTTGGCGATCGAGGAAAAAACTTCGAACGAGAGGAGAGGACAAGATAAGAATCTTCTAGCTGAAGCTTCTCCCACCGAGGCTTCGGGAAGATTGGCGCCTGGGCTGGCCGAGGTATCCGAGGAATCTCAGGCAAGAATTTTGTTGAAGGAGGCCAGGAGGTTGAAGGCTTCTCAGCCTAAGGTTGCCCGGCCTGGTCCTTCGGAGCAGCCTGGTAGTTTGGACCCGACCATCGAGGCGGCGTTCGCTGCCCTGATAAGGTCGGCGTTGTATCTGGGTGCGGGTCCCTTGGTGAATGAATTTGCGGACCTAGATCTCATCAATGCTGCATTTGGTCAGCGGGATGTGGCGAAGGATGTCCATCTTCTCCCTGAAATCGATAACTCCGCCCTTATGGGGCTCGCTAGGTCCTACGCTTTCTGGGTGAGTTGCTGTTCCAGAGCAATGGGTGCCTTCTAGGTTGACTTGATTGCACTTTCTTATTTGTGTTTCGTTTCACAGAGTGCTTTGATCACTAGGGTGCTATGCTAGCGCTTGAATCTGGCAGCAGGGGCCAGTGCCCAGGCTAAGAGAGTCAGCACTGAGCTTAGGTTGCAAGCGGAGGCGTCTGATAAACTTGAGCGAGTTCTGGACGTCGCCAACAAGAACTTGGCGAGGGTGAGGGGACTGCATCAGGCTGCCCTCGATGACGCATCCAAGTTGAGGCTTGAAGTTAAAGATCTATGCGGGCTCCGAACGAGGAGTGACGAAGCATGCTCGGAGCTATCGCAGCTCGAATCTAGGCATGCTAGAGAAATGGAAACTGTTAAAAAACAGTTTGACGAGAGTCATGATAGGCTGAGGAAAGAAGCTGCCGAGGAGAGGAATCGCCTGAATAAAATGCTCAGCGAGATGGAGGAGAAGATCCGGCAGCTACAGCATTGCATCCTCGCTAGGGATAGCAGAATTAAGTGGCACAAGGAGAAGATAACCAAACTCGACAATGAGCTCTCTCAATCTAGGGAAGAGGCTAATAACAGGCAATCAAGAATCAACGATCTTAGGGATAGGATCGAGCAGGTTAAGGCCGATAAGCTGAGGGCCTTCGGCGAGGTCAAGGAATTAACCAGAGATTAGCCCAGCAGGAGGAGGAGGTACGATATCATCTTTTTAATTTCCCCCATTAGCTCACTGTCGCATCGGCTAATCCTGTGTTTGCAGATAGAGAAGGAAAAACTAGAGGGCCGAAGCCAATTAGAGACCCTACAAGGGGAATTGGCGTCGAGTCGATGGAGGAGCTTGGAGCTCGAAAGGCGGGTCGCTGAGACCGAGGAGCAAATCGCCTTACTTCGGAGCCAAGTTACTGAGGCTGAAAGGCATCTCGCCCTACTTCGGGGCGAACAAGATGCAACCTATGCTGAGGATTTCCAGCTTGGCGCAGAGGAGGTTCAAACCAAAATATCTCGGGAGCATCCAGAATGGGACCTTTCCTTTTTGGATGTTGAACCTTTTAAGGCCTGTACCCCGAGGGCTAAAGAAGATGAGTATGAAGATATTTCAGACATCGATCTTGACGCTATTCTGGGTTCTAATGAGGCCGTGACTCCTGAAGGACACTCTCAGCTTGCCGCCGAGAGAACAACGATATTTAAAGTGGGCGAAACAAGCTAAGCCCCCCCGAATGTTACCGAGGAGGCTGCTGGGACCATTCCAACCCCTGATTCTTAAGGGTCACTTGTGTATTTTTTGCTTCTCAGATTTGTAATCTAGTTAAAATTTCCGATGAACGGGTCTTTCGCCTCCACTTGTTTGCCTTTTTCGGCTAATCTTTTTATCTTAAGTTTTCTTCCGACCATGAGCAAATTACAACTCATTCACGCTCTTAGGTCGGTTTGGTTCGGACTTAAGTAAACGTCTCGGTCGAGGCCGAGGTATAAGGATAGCTTGGTTTATCCAAAGTGAAAAGATTGGCATGCTTGGCCAAGGCATAAAATGGCCCGGCACTGCCGAGGAATATGGTTTTGGTCCCGCTCGGAGCGGGTAAGGAAATTTGTCCTACCGAAGTATAGGATAGTTCAGCTTGAAATGGCCAAGAATTGCAGGGGTATCCTGGTTAGGGCTGAGGTTAGATAGTTCGGCCTGTCCGAAGCGAAGAGGTGGGCATGCTTTCAGCCAAGGTACTCGAAGTGGCTTTGCTGAAGAGCATTTTGCCCTTGTCAGGAGCATTTACTTCGTTGGCCTTTTCCAATGCAGGTCTTTTTAACGTACGCGATAAGCATTCAATCGCCATTGGATGGCATCATTTTCAGAAGGGGATTTTCTAGGCCTGCCCGTATTTCAAGGACCTGCAGCCAATCTCATGCATTTAAGGCTCTCGATTTGAGATCAGGGGGAGATCCCTTGCCTTTCATCACGGCTTGGGAAAGCATTTGGCACGCTTCGGAATGTGATTCTTTTCTTTTGCCCTTCCACGTAGCAATGGGGTAGGGTGTTTCAAATTTTAGGGCTTCCCTCTTTAATAACTGCCCCGGGCTTGCTTGCCTATAAAATGGGGAGAGCGAGCCGTGTTAGGCTATCTCCCGAGACTTTGTTCTCCTATGAAGGATTTCATGGTGTCTGTGTCCCTGAGGTTGAGAGTGGAGAGAATGAGCTTGCCTTTTGCAAGTCGATTTCCCCCAGATAGCTGGGGTGATGAAGAAGCTGCTAAAGAGCAGACCATCCTCAAGAAAGGAATTTTGGAGATCATATGGAGAGCACATGGAAAGTCCACAGAGATCATATGGGGAGCGCACATATGCGCTCCCTGTGTGTCCCTCGTCACTCACCATGGGGACCGTCGGAAATGCAAAGCATGCATATCCCCATAGTAAGGGCGGACTTTTCCTTCACCCTCGGGCTGGATTCCTTAGTTCATCCGACCAGGGAATCTTTTGCCGCGTGAAGAGGGAGGAGAGCAGTGGGCCTGCTGGTACCCTGCCTTTCACAATCGGACAGTGATCCGCAGCCCAGTATCCTGCCTAGGAGGAATGTCTCCCAGGTATCGGCATCCGCAGGTCTTCCTCCCATTTTTGGATCTCTCAATTCATCCAGGGGACCTGCGGGTGGCCAGTTTGTTCTCTGGCACCAGCTCAACAGAGCTTGTCTGATTCTCCTAATTTCTTGGGTCTGATGTGGAAGCATCGTCATTGACTGAAGTTGTTTAGTGGAGTTTTTATCTTATTTTATTTCCAGTGCTATGATGCCCTTGTAATGCCTCTCAGGAGGTTGTAACTCTTTTCATTGATGAAGAAATAAAGAAAGTTTTATTCTTTATTCTTTTAACACCTGCTTCTTTTTCCGATGTGATTGTGTTGAGAGTTGCTATTCCCTTATCATGCTTTTGTATCATAGCATATTTCGACAGCGCTCTTGCTACTTTGTTTTTGCTAAGACCAATGTTCGGTCCTCAGTGGAGGAAATATTTATCCCTATTTAGGTCAGAGGTAGACCCGGGCGGTCCTGTGGACTCATGTGGTAAGCATGATCTTGTTTGCAGAACGAAGCAGGTATTCCTTCGGAAAGAAATAGCTTGTACGACCTTACTGTTGAGTAGAAGGAGGTTGCTTACTTCTGCCGAAGTATCATAGGGCACCCGAGTGACGTCAAGGTATTTGGGAGATTGCCCAATCAGGTCGAAGTTTTAGGGTTGTGTCCCTTGGTTCGGCTGAGACCTCGGGATTTATTCAGGAATATCACTTGGCTCAACTGAGGCTTCGAATAATATGCCACTCGGTATAGATGAGGCATCAGGGAATATATCACTCGGTTTGGCCGAGGCTTCATAAGGAACATATTTTACTTGGCCTCGCCAAGGTATGGAGGTCGCTCGGTGTTGCTGAGGATTTACGAACCCACCTCTTATTGCAACTGTAGATTCGGGCATGGACGGTCGAAAAAAAGGGGGAAAGCTATCCGAGCAATGTAGGGGTGCCCGAGGCTCGTCGATCGGTCACTTTTGACGTGGGCGGACCGAGCCACGTTTCCCCAGTGTCGTCCACCGATGCCTCTGAGGCCGGGCCCATGCCTTGATAGTTGAGGACTAGTTCAGTTATTTTTCTCTTTGTCTGCCTTCCATGGAGGAATTCAATGAAGATTTCTTTTCTTTATTATGCGCCTTTTTTCCTCTTTCCACGTTATTTCAAGGATATTTAATCTGACGGAGTTCAATAGATTGAAGAGAGTCTGATCCCAAGGAGGGGCGCTTGTTGAATGCCTCGCCGCTATTTATTGATCCTTTTCGGTAAAGGGGGTGCGATTCTTCATTTCCTGTGAGCGCCTTCCGAGGCAATGATGCGTGGCGAGTTTCTGCAGTAGTGGCGCTGGAGCTGATGGCTCGGGCGATCGGGATACCTGCCAGAAATAGTTTAAATACAGATGGGGAGGATGCCATCGTTAATCACCTTTTCAGCTGATCTTCCAAAATTTCTGAATACTGAGATGGCTTCTGGAGGCAAGGGGCGATCGACTGAAGCACCAAGCAGCGGCGTCAATGGCCGTGGGGGGCCCCATAGGAGCTGCACTACAGTAACCGTCGATGGGAGGTCTTAGCGTCACTACTCGCAGACCGCAAGCAACTTCAGAGGGCGGCCGAGCAATACCTAACTGTTTCCATGAGAGATAATGAGCTCCTTCATCGTGCTAACAGCCGGCTGGAGGGGCAAGTAGCATCCCTCCACGACAGGTTGCCGAGTTAGCTCTGCGGCGTGGAGGGAGCTCGGTAGCGCTCGGAGAAGATGGAAAGCCCCAGTGATGGCTCATGTATCTTTTTCTTTTCCTTTTTGTTTCTCTTTTTGTGATGAATGAAAAGGAATTTTCACAATTTTTGTGCTCGCTGCCACCTTCGAAACGTTCTTTCTTATCGTTCGAGTCTTACGAAATGAACCATCCTCCTGGGGAATCCCTGGTAATCTTAGCAAGACCAAGGTATGGTGTCCTCGTTTTGGTCGAGGCAAGTGGAACTCATAAGTTCCAGTTGGAGTGTAGTGTATTGCTTAATCTTGCCAAAGCATAAGGGGCGTCCCGTGAGCGTTGAGGCAAAGGTAGTTATCTCAGTCAGGACCGGAAATAAGGGAACGTTCGGTTTTACCGGATCAAAAGGAGATGCCTCAGTTTTTTTCGAAGTAAGGAGACTATCTCGGCTTTTAGCCAAATAGAAATGTCTCGGTTTAGGCCAAGGCATAGCAGAGGGTTCGGTTCCGAGCCGGAGCAGGAGATCTTGGCCTGGGCGACGTGTCTTTATTAAGGAGTACTTAGCTTCTGTGCCTTTCTATTGCTCTGCCGGCATTTTGTCTTTTTCAAGGTGAGTTGATTTTGCATGGGCGACAAGCATCCGGCTTTCATTGGGGGGAGGGAGGATGCCTTTTTCATTGGGGATTTCCCAGGCTCGTCCATATCTCGAAGATTGCAAGCCGTTTTTCATCATTTAAGATTCCCGATTTGAGATCACAGGGAGATCTCTTTCCATAATGACTTGAGGGGCGCACTCGGTGTGCTCTGATGTATTTTCTTATCTCGGTGCGCCATGTGGCACCACGGCTTTTATGCCGTTTGGCCTGGCCGGGGCTTATAAGCTGCCCGAACTCGGTTCAAGGCTTGCAGATCACTCGGCTCCCAGCCATACCGGGAGTGCTCGGCCATATCGAGGCTTCATGGAATCGGACTCAGCCCGGCCGAGGTATGAAGATTTAGCTCAGGACTCGGCCCAGCCGAGGTGCGAAGATTTAGCTTAGGACTCGACCCAGCCGAGGTACGGAGATTTCCTGCTCAAGGAGATAGCTCGGTTGTGCCGAGAATGGGTAAGCAGCATCTATTTTTATTACGACTTTTTGGAAATGATTGTAGCAATCATGCCATGGATAATAGAAACAAATGCCAAAACTGTAAATGGGGCAAGTCTATAGAAAGCGTACCCTACTGATGGTATATACGGAGATTGTCTAAATTCCAGGTTTGGGGAATAGATTTCCCATTTAGATCCTGGAGCTTGTAGGTACCGGGTCTGATGACTTCACCACTTGATAGGGGCCTTCCCATTTCAGAGACAACTTTCCTTGTTCTAGTGGTTTGGAGACGGATGCTTTTCGGAGGACAAGATCTCTAGGTGAGAAGGATTTCCCTTTGACTCTGGAGGCATGATAGCGGGCCACTCTTTGCTGATATGTAGCTACTCTAATTGAGCTTTCTCTCTGATCTCTTCCACCAGGTCAAGATTGGTGCGAAGCTGCTCGTCGTTAGCCTCCTCGAGTAGCTTTCCACCCGCGGAGAAGGAGTCCTATCTCCACGGGGATGACGGCTTCCATGCCGAAGATAGTCTCATAAGGGGATGTCCTGCTTCGCCTTATGCTGAAGCGGATGGGCCTGCTTGCTGGCATCCAACTCATGACGCATCTTCCGGAGTTGTCGGCGGATCTCCTCCTCAGGCATAGCAGGAGGGGTTGGACGAGGAGAATACTGAGACGGTATTGAGTCGTGATGAGAGAACACCGAGAGAGGGATTGGGCCCGCCGATATCTAGGAAGATCCTTGCCACATACCCCTTACAGGACTGGCTCAGCTCCCTTAGGGCGACGAGGGGGGTCCGTAACCCCAGCAGACCGGAAGAAAAGATTGCTGGGTGAACAGGGGCCGCGTTCTCCTCAGGAAGGTGCGAATAGGAGCAGTTGGACGGAAAGATTCAAAGCACCCCTGAATCAGATAGGTCAGAGCTTGGACCTGCTGGACCAGTGAGGCAAACTGGTCCTAGGTCACTGGGGCTGCCGGTGGCGATGGAGTCTTAACTGGTGGTGGCAGTGGCGCTACACTGCTCACCGGATCAAGTCTTTGGGAGGCGACATGGTCCCGGGCTTCAGAAGTAGCCTTTTTCGATTGGCCATGGGAGGGATTCTCTTCAAGATCATGACCCTTATCTCCTGAATCAAGTTTATGGGACTTGAGGGCCTTTCCTCTTAGTGGTGGGCACTGGGCCGTGCCTAGCACGGCACGGCCCAGGCCCACCGTGCCTTAAGAATTGCCATGCCGTGCTGGCACGGCACAGAAAAAAAAATTCAAATTTGGCACGGCCCGTGACCCATTTCAAATGGGCCATGGGCCGTGCCAGCACAGCCCGTGACGGGCATTGCTATGGCACGACCCAGTTGGGCCGTGCTGGGGGGCCGTGCCATGGCACCGCGGCCTGGTGCTTGGGCACCAGGTGCCCCAGCACCAGTGCCTGGGCACTGGTGGTGCTGGTGCCCAGGCACCACGTGCCCAGGCACCACGTGGTGCTTGGGCACTTGCCCAGGCACCACGTGGTGCCTAGGCACCCTGGGCAGGTGCCCAGGCACCTGGTGCCTAGGCACGGCCTAGGCACTAACCAATACCAGCCATTTTTAACAGCTATATAGCCGTTAAAGATTATTGGAGGGGTTTAGACCATTTTACCCCTCCCAACAGTCATATAATGGCTATATCAAAGGATAGTTTTGAAAAAAAAATTTAGAAATTTTTTAAATAGATGAACTCTCCCTCGTTCTTACCACACCAAACCAACTCCTCTATTACTACTATTTCTTTCTTCCAGCAAGTGCTCTAGTAGATTAGCAATTTAATTTTTAATTTGCAAGTGTTCTTACAAGTGTAGCAAGTAGTCAAGTGCTACAAGGTCAATTCTTGTTGAGAGGCGAGAGCGCAAGAGGAAGCTCACAAATCTCGGCTCGACGCCTCTACCTCTGATCTTTTCTCAATTCCTTTTTGTGGGTTAGTTTTTATTTTTTTATTTATTAATTAAAAATTTTAGATATGACATCTTTTAACAAAAGTAATTTTAACATGCACGCTTTTTCTGAGGGTGAGAAACTAATCCCCAATGACCCCAACCCCAATCCCAACTCCAAGTTCCATCTAGAGCTAGTGTCAGTGAGTGTCAAACCTCTTCTCGTAAGAGGACTAGTAATGTTTGGATTGATTTCGATAGAATTATAGTTGATGGAGTCTATAAAGCAAAATGTAAAAAATATGCAAAACTTTACAGTTGTTCTAGTACTGGGGGAATAGGGCATCTAAGAAGACATCAAGAGAGTCATAGGATGCATGATTCCAGTCAGCAAGGACTCCTTAATATACAAGAGGGATTACTTGTAGGCAATTTTGCATATAACCACGAAAATCAAAGAAAATTTTGGTAAGATGGATAGTTCAAGATGAATTATCTTTTAGTTTATCTGAATCTTATAATTTTAAAAGATATGTTCAATTAGGCCTACAACCTGCTTATAAAAGAACTAGTAGGCGTACCTTTAGAAGAGTGGCTATGACAAACTTTTTAGCAATGAAACAAAGTTTAACGGAAAGCCTATCAAATTTAAATGCTAGAATTTCTTTAACTTCTGATATTTGGTCGACATCTATAGGTAGTAATTGTTTTATTTCTATTACTGCTCATTATATTGATAATGATTGGCAATTAAATAAACGAATTATTGCTTTTCGTGCTTTTGATTTTCCATTCAGAATAATAAATTTCAAATATTATTTATCAAATAGCATGCTCATATAATATTAATAATAAAATAATATCAATTACTTTTGATAATGCATCTAATAATAATTCTGCTGTTGCATTATTAAACGATTCTTTGCATCCCATTTTAGATGGATAATTATTTCATATTAGATATGCATGTCATATATTAAATCTTTCTGCTCAATCTGGCATGAACATAATTCAAGAGGTTATTTCAAAAATTAGAAATGCAGTTTCTTTTATTCATACTTTGTTGACCCAATTGATGATTTTGATGATTAACAAAACTATTTGAGTATAACAATTGAAGGCTCTAATGATTTTGATTAAGTTTTTCAGATTATAAGTCGATTGAATGATCAAAATCAGGAGTTAAATCTTGTTCTGGATCGAATCTAATGTCTAGGTAAGATTGCAGACATTAGAGTCGACTCCGAGAATCACAGAGCCGACTCCAGTATCTGGCACGGAAGTTAGAGTCGACTCCGAGACTGTTAGAGCCGACTCCAACAGAAAAGACAGAACGTTGATTTTTCTGGCCCCGACTTAGAGTCGACTCCGGGTCTGTTAGAGTCGACTCCAGAAAAGTTTCTTGTCGACCCCAGAAAAGTCAGAGACGACTCCAGAATTAACGGATTAAAGTGTTTCGAGTTAGAGCCGACTCCAGAAAAGTTAGAGTCGACTCCAACCCACCTGGAACGAAAAATCAAATTGCCAGATCAGCTCTAACGGTAATATTTCTATTTTACTTTATTTCTAACGGATATATTTTGTTGCAAGGTACACTCCAACGGATAGTTTTCTTCCAAAAATGGTTTGAAAGAAATCTATAAAAAGGGAAGACTATCATTCAAAAAAAGAACGGAAAAACAAAGAAGAAAAACGGAAATAGAGAAATCCCAATTCAAAAATCCGAAAAAGAGAGAGCCTGAATCTCAAGAGAAAAACCTTCTAGCTCAAATCCACTCCACTCCAAAAAGCTCAAGAGGAATCCAAGGCATTCAAATCAAAGTTTTGGTGGATTTCCCAAATTGGAGAAAGAGGATCAGTTTCTTGCTTTTCAATCCTTCTCAACTGCTTCAACTGTGAAGAATCGGAGCTGAGGCTTGATTCAATCTAGCAAGGAGAAGAAGAAGAAGAAAAGAAGAAAAGCTCAAAAGCCAACCAACTACAAATCAGGCTTTTCTAAACCTTGTTCATTTACTTGATTATTTGCTCATTGAGGAGCTGTGTACTTGAAAAACAATATTTCTTTTGTTTGTGTCTAGTTCAATCTGGGGGATTGAACTAGTGGAGGTAGTCTTACCTCGGTACAAGCTTGGTATAGCTTGTGTTAGGGTTTTTGTGCTGGTGAGCCCGAAAACCGGCTGGGTTCGTTGTGATCCCGGGAAAACAACAAGTTTGAGTTGTGAGCTTGTAAAACAACTCGGCTGTAATCAAGGAAGATTATAGTGTGGACCCAAGTGAATCTTGGGAGTGGACGTAGGTGTTGGATACACCGAACCACTATAAAATCTTTGTGTTTGCCGTGTCTCCTTTATCTCTATCTCTATCTCTATCTTATTGATTGTATTTTGTTTTTGCATCTGCATTCACTTTCACTCACACTAAGCAAACAAATATTTCAAAAGGTTTAAATTTTTTTAAAGAACCCAATTCCCCCCCCCTCTTGGGTTGTCATCTGGGCCAACAATTGGTATCAGAGCTAGTGCTCATTAGATTTTGATCACACGATCAAGAGCTAAAGATCCAAATGGCAGCTCAAGTTGGATCATTTGCTGAAGGTCATTCTACGAATAGACCTCCACTGTTTAATGGTTCAAATTATTCATATTGGAAAGCTAGAATGAGGATATTCATTCAAGCTTCTGACTATGAACTATGGGGTGTTATAATTAATGGACCTAGTACACCCACACATGTTATTGATGGCACTATTGTTCCTAAGCCCGAAAGGGACTGGAATGATAATGATAGGAAGATGGCACAGCTTAACGCTAAAGCCATGAATGTTTTATATTGCTCTTTAGATGCAAATGAATTTAATAGAATCTCCACATGTAATTCCGCAAAGGAGATTTGGGATAGATTAGAGGTTACCCATGAGGGTACCAACCAAGTAAAAGAATCTAAAATTAATATTCTTGTTCATAAATATGAGTTGTTTAGCATGGAACAATCTGAAACCATTGCATGCATGTATACTAGATTTACAGATATTGTAAATGGTTTAAAAAGTCTTGGTAAGACATATACTAACTCAGAACTTGTTCGAAAAATTCTTAGGTCACTACCAAGATCATGGGAAGCCAAAATGACAGCAATCCAAGAAGCAAAGGACCTCAACACTCTGCCCTTAGAGGAGCTTCTAGGATCACTTATGACCCATGAGTTGACAATGAAGCAGCACGTAGAGGAGGACACAAAGAAGAAGAAAGTGATTGCCCTCAAAGCTGCAAAAGAAGAAGAGAGCAGCAGCGATGATGATGATGATGAAGAGACTGCTCTCTTAGCTAAAAAGTTTAAAAGATTCATGAGGAGAAAGAAACCCTTCCACAAGAAGAAATTTGGAGCAAAGTGGGAAGGAGAAAAGGATAAGAACAAGGACAAGGACAAAGAAAAAGAGAAAGACCCCTTGACTTGCTATGAGTGTAATAAACCGGGGCACTTTAGGAATGAATGTCCTAAATTAAAGAAAGCCTACAAAAAGAAAAAGAAGGCTTATGTGGCGACTTGGAGTGATAGCGAAGAATCTTCTTCCGAAGAAGAAGAACAAAAGGAAGTCGCAAATGTATGTTTTATGGCGGACGACAACGATGAGGTAAGTTCCGATAACCCTTGCGATGAGTTTGCATTTGATGAATTATTTGATGCTTTTAATGAACTTGTCGGCGATTTCAAGGTTTTGAAAAAGAAATACAAGCTTTTGAAAAATGAAAATTCAACTTTCATTAAAGAAAAGGAAGATCTTAATAATGAAGTTAAGAAACTTAAATCTGAAAATGAAATTTTGGTAAAAGAAAAAGAATTAATTTCCAATGAAAATGATAAACTAAGGAAAGAGGTTGAAAAATATAAGAACATAGTTGATAAGTTTACCTTAAGCTCAACTAAATTGAACATGTTATTAAATAGTCAAAAAGCAGTTTTTGACAAAGCCGGATTAGGGTATAACACTTTTAGAAAACAAAAATCACTGAAAAATATTTTTGTGCGTGCTGGCCAAAGTAATTTTACATGCTTTAAATGTAATCAAAAAGGACATAAATCTTATGAATGTAAAATTCTAAAACCTAATAAAAACTTAAATATTAAAGGAAAGAAAATATGGGTTCCAAAAGGAACAGTTTTTATTGCTACTAACCATGAAGGACCCAAGAAAGCTTGGGTACCTAAACATAAGACTTGATCATCTTTGCAGGAGTGTCTTGCGGCCAAAAGATCAAAGCGAAAGTGGTATCTTGATAGCGGCTGCTCAAGGCACATGACGGGTGACAAAGATCAATTCATCACCCTCGAAAGCAAAAGAGGAGGAGTAGTTACATTTGGGGATAATGGCAAAGGCCAAATCTTGGGGCTTGGTAACATTCAAATAACTCCCTCCACATATATTGAAAATGTCTTATATGTTGATGGTTTGAAACATAATTTAATTAGCATTAGTCAATTATGTGACAAAGGTTTTAAAGTATCATTTGAATCTTCTATATGCACAGTTGCTAATCCCATTGATAATAGCATTGTTTTTATTGGAAATAGAAATGGCAATGTATACTTGATTGACTTAGACAATTTGTCTACTAATAATCATTGCTTAGTTGCTAATAATGCTAATATGAATGAGATTGGTTGGTTGTGGCATCGAAGATTAGGTCACGCAAGCACACACCTGATTTCAAAACTAATTAGAATGGATTTAGTAAAAGGACTACCTAAAATAGATTTTGAAAATAACAAAATATGTGATGCATGTCAGTTTGGAAAACAAACGAGAAGTTCTTTTAAATCTAAAAATGTTGTTTCAACTTCTAGGCCATTAGAGCTACTTCACATGGACCTTTTTGGACCAACTAGAACCACAAGTCTAGGAGGAAAGAAATATGGTCTTGTGATAGTAGATGATTACTCTAGATTCACTTGGGTAATGTTTTTAGCTCACAAAGATGAGACTTTCTCGATATTCCTGAAATTCTTCAAGAAAGTAACAAATGAGAAAAACACTACCATAGTGTCTCTAAGAAGTGATCATGGAACTGAATTTGAAAATCACTTATTTGAAAGTTTTTGCAATGAAAATGGTATTAATCATAATTTTTCTGCACCAAGAACCCCTCAACAAAATGGAGTAGTTGAAAGGAAAAATAGAACTCTAGAAGACATGGCCCGTACCATGCTATGTGAAAGTAAACTCCCGAAATACTTTTGGGCGGAAGCTATTAACACAGCATGTTACATCCTAAATAGAGCATTAATAAGACCTATTTTAAAGAAAACACCTTATGAATTATGGCATGATAGAAAACCCAACATTAAATATTTTCATGCATTTGGTTGTAAATGTTTTATTCATAATAATGGTAAAAATAACTTAGGTAAATTTGATGCAAAATCTGATGAAGGAATATTCTTAGGTTATTCAACAACTAGTAAAGCATATAGAGTGTTCAATAAAGGAAGTTTAATTGTTGAAGAATCTATTCATGTAGTTTTTGATGAATCTTTAGCATCAAGTTCCAAAAGGATTGATGATGAGGAAGATACAAACATTCTCGAAAACAATCTTGAAAAACTTAATATTGATGTATCTTCAGATCATGAACAAGAAGCTAAAGATAATGATTCGCCTAATGCTGATGTTATTAATACTAATCATAATGATGTAGATCTACCAAGAGATTGGAGATACGCTTATAGTCATCCCAAGGAATTGATTATAGGTGATCCATCTCAAGGAATAAGAACTAGATCATCTATGAGAAATATTAGTAATCACCTTGCATTTGTTTCTCAAATTGAACCTAAAACCATTGAAGAAGCTGAAAAAGATAATAATTGGATGTTAGCTATGCAAGAAGAATTAAACCAATTCACTAGAAATAATGTATGGACATTAGTGGAAAGACCTAAAGATCATTCTGTTATAGGATCAAAATGGGTTTTTAGAAATAAACTAGATGAAAATGGCATAGTAATTAGAAACAAAGCTAGATTAGTTGCAAAAGGATATAATCAAGAAGAAGGTATTGATTTTGATGAAACCTTTGCACCTGTAGCTAGATTAGAAGCCATTAGGCTATTACTTGCATTTGCATGTCACATGAACTTTAATTTATTTCAAATGGATGTCAAAAGTGCATTTTTAAATGGATTAATAAATGAAGAAGTATTTGTTGAACAACCACCGGGATTTGAAGATCATGAATTTCCAAATCACGTTTTTAAATTGCACAAAGCTTTATATGGTTTGAAACAAGCACCTAGAGCTTGGTATGATAGACTAAGTAAATTTTTGATTGAAAATGATTTTACAAGAGGAAATGTTGATAAAACATTGTTTTTGAAAAGAAAAGATAAAGATTTACTTGTAGTTCAAATTTATGTTGATGACATTGTATTTGGTGCTACTAACAATCTTCTATGTCAAGAGTTTGCTAAGTTAATGCAGGGAGAATTTGAAATGAGCATGATGGGAGAACTCAATTTCTTCCTTGGACTCCAAATCAAACAAAGCAAAGAGGGAATCTTTATCAACCAAACAAAGTACACAAGAGAAATTCTAAAGAAGTTTGGTATGGAATCAATCAAACCCCTCGGAACACCAATGAGTCCTTCATGCAAGCTGGACAAAGATGAAGAAGGTAAGAAGGTTGATCAAAAATATTATCGAGGTATAATCGGATCCCTACTTTACTTAACTGCAAGTAGACCAGACATAATGTTTGCTGTTTGCTTATGTGCTAGATTTCAGTCTGAACCTAAAGAATCACATTTAATTGCTGTTAAAAGAATTCTTAGATACCTTAGTGGAACAAAAAATGTAGGTTTATGGTATTCTAGAGACTCAACATTAAATCTGATTGCTTATTCTGATTCTGATTATGCTGGATGTAAGTTAGATAGAAAAAGCACAAGTGGTGCATGCCAATTTTTAGGAAGTAACTTAATCTCATGGTTTAGCAAAAAGCAAAATTCGGTTGCATTATCTACTGCTGAAGCAGAATATGTTGCAGCTGGAAGTTGCTGTGCTCAAATCCTATGGATTAAGAGACAACTTGAAGACTATGGTATCACACTTGATAAGACACCTATAAGATGTGATAATACAAGTGCAATCAATCTAACTAAAAATCCAATTCAACACTCAAGAACAAAGCATATTGAAATTAGATATCACTTTATAAGAGAACATGTTGCCAATAATGAAATTTGTCTTGATTATGTGAATACTGAAGAACAACTGGCAGATATATTTACAAAACCCTTAAGTGAAGAGAGATTTTGTTATCTTAGAGGAGAATTAGGAGTTTGTGATCCTTTGGAATAATTTTCTGAAACTCTTAAGAACAACTATCTAGATTTCATCAATTTCTTGAAAAATCTCGATATTCAATAAGGAAATCTATCTAGATCTTGATTCATTGTTTCCCCAATTGCTAAGGAACATTTATCTAGAGTTTGATGATTAATTTGAATAGTTTCAGATCCTTGAAACTTGATTTTTTATCTCTGAAACTGTTAGAGTCGACTCTAACAGTTTGTGGAGTCGACACCTTAGTTTTTGATGTTCTGTCTAAGCAATTAGAGCCGACTCCGGCTTCTGTAGAGCCGACTCTAATTCGAGCGCTGACAGACTTTCTGGTTCGGAGCCGACACCCAGTTTTCGGGAGTCGACTCTAGGTCGAACTAGGTCAAAAATAAAAAGGCGGAGTCGACCCCAAATCATTTTATCCGTCTCCCAAAACCCCTCCAAGGAGTTCCAAAGCCTTTCCAACCTCCCCAATCTTCTCAAAACCTTTGATTACACATTCCAATCAACTCAATGGCACCCAAGAGGCGCGGTTTCGTCGGAGGAGCGTCCGTTCCCACGAGGCGACGCACGATTCGGAGGCAACCCTCGCCATCCTCCTCTTCGGCCACTCAAGAAGATTCCCTCCTTCACCCTCTTCACCCAAAGTAGATCAACTAGCCGGTAAGACTATCACAACTGGAAGGAAGGTCAACTTTGATTTCTTTGAGTCGGAGGGCTTCTCAATAGGAAGATGTTTAAAAGAAATGGGGTGGGAAAAGATTTGTTCATTAGATATCCCCACTTATCCTGCCCTAGTGAGAGAATTTTACAATGATTTGAGTAGAGGAGAAGGCGGTTTAGTCAGTATTGTAAGAGGAACTAGAGTTGTAATAACTGCTGAAATCCTTGGAAATCTGTTGGAAATGCCCACAATTGGTATTATGGAATATCAGCATGATGATAGAAGTGGTGCATTGTCAAGAATGTTAGGGAGGGATGTAACCGAGTTTGAGGAAATTCTTGCTAATCAATTAAATCTGGAGCTCAGGTTACTACACAACATATGTGGAAGAATTTTATTCCCCAAAATTGGTAGATTTGAGTACGTCTCGGAGCGAGACATTCTTTTGATGGATTGTATTATAACTGGAAGGCCAGTCAACCTAGCTGGCATGATGATTGGTTATATGGCAGAGGCTGCTACAAAGAAAAGATCTACACTGCCATATGGTATGGTTCTGACATTGATCTTTAGAAGCCAAGGTGTGCTAATTATGGATAATGAACCCCTAAGGAAATTAAGGCACACTGACTATTATAGTATTTCTACTATTCATCGGATGGGCTTCAAGAAGTTAAATGGTATCTGGATGAAAGGAGGACGAGAAGAAAGAGCTGAGAGAGATAGAACTGAAGAGGCCAGAGTAGAAGATATCCCTGGACCATCCACTGCGGGACCATCAGTCCCTGATCCATTTATTGCGGGACCATCTACAGCTGGACCTTCAGAAGCTGGACCGAGCACAGTTCCCTCTCCTCCACATCTGTCTGTTACTGCTTCTGGGAGATTCTCTGATGAGCAGATTGGTCAGTTGAGAGCCTTGCTTGCTGAATATGACAGTCAGAGATCTCATGAGATTAATCAATTAAAAGAAGACTTCAATCAGCTAAAAGAAGAACTTAACTCGAGACTTGACATGATTTCCTTTTCCATAAGCAATTCTGTTGAATCCTTTGGTGCTGAACTTCACAAAATCTTTGAAAGGATGGAAGGCATTGCTGATGGCTCGGGATCTTATGTTCATGCAACTGGTCAACTGAAGAAGGACATTGACCTTGCAGTCTCACAGATTGAAGCTTGTCTTGAAAATTTTAAGAAATCTCAAAAAGATGATGTAATGGAAATCATAGGTCACTTGAAGAAAATTGTATTCAAACATATCTGACTTTGATTTTGATTTTGATACTCTTTTGTATCTTAGGTTCTCCAGGTTTACTTTATCTTGATAGTTTGTATTTAGGAATTTTGAGTATCTAATGTATCTCACTTTGGAATGTACTTGAATCAACTTATGTAATGTTTCTTACTTATGTAATGCAATTACACATTTTCAAATCTGTCTATGATTGACTGCTTGAATCCCTATGTCTTATTGAACCAACAATTTTTCTCTAATAACTTTCTTTATCTAATACTCTCCTTATTGCTGATAACAAAAAAGGGGGAGAGATGGTTGAATATGCAAAAAAAAAGACTTGAAATTTTAATGAGAGATGGTTGAATATGCAAAAAGAAAGAAAGAAAGGGGGAGAAATGATTGTTTATGCAAAAAGAAAGAGACTTGAAATTTTAATCAGTTCAATTAAAATTTGATTTTTATATATAGGGGGAGCTATTCAATGCAGGGGGAGCTTAACAACAAGCTTAATTGCAATTTTCTGTACATTTAGTTTAAATGTTCATAATTGATGGCTTATATAGAACTCATGCATAATTTTAAAAGTTCACTTTGAATATTGGCATCAAATCCTTCATTAAAAATGTTTTAAGCTTTAAAATGACTATAATCTTTAGTTCGAATGAATTTTTTGAATGCATATACTCAAAGTTTTTGTTATCATCAAAAAGGGGGAGATTGTTGACCCAATTGATGATTTTGATGATTAACAAAACTATTTGAGTATAACAATTGAAGGCTCTAATGATTTTGATTAAGTTTTTCAGATTATAAGTCGATTGAATGATCAAAATCAGGAGTTAAATCTTGTTCTGGATCGAATCTAATGTCTAGGTAAGATTGCAGACATTAGAGTCGACTCCGAGAATCACAGAGCCGACTCCAGTATCTGGCACGGAAGTTAGAGTCGACTCCGAGACTGTTAGAGCCGACTCCAACAGAAAAGACAGAACGTTGATTTTTCTGGCCCCGACTTAGAGTCGACTCCGGGTCTGTTAGAGTCGACTCCAGAAAAGTTTCTTGTCGACCCCAGAAAAGTCAGAGACGACTCCAGAATTAACGGATTAAAGTGTTTCGAGTTAGAGCCGACTCCAGAAAAGTTAGAGTCGACTCCAACCCACCTGGAACGAAAAATCAAATTGCCAGATCAGCTCTAACGGTAATATTTCTATTTTACTTTATTTCTAACGGATATATTTTGTTGCAAGGTACACTCCAACGGATAGTTTTCTTCCAAAAATGGTTTGAAAGAAATCTATAAAAAGGGAAGACTATCATTCAAAAACAAGAACGGAAAAAACAAAGAAGAAAAACGGAAATAGAGAAATCCCAATTCAAAAATCCGAAAAAGAGAGAGCCTGAATCTCAAGAGAAAAAACCTTCTAGCTCAAATCCACTCCACTCCAAAAAGCTCAAGAGGAATCCAAGGCATTCAAATCAAAGTTTTGGTGGATTTCCCAAATTGGAGAAAGAGGATCAGTTTCTTGCTTTTCAATCCTTCTCAACTGCTTCAACTGTGAAGAATCGGAGCTGAGGCTTGATTCAATCTAGCAAGAAGAAAAGAAGAAAAGAAGAAAAGCTCAAAAGCCAACCAACTACAAATCAGGCTTTTCTAAACCTTGTTCATTTACTTGATTATTTGCTCATTGAGGAGCTGTGTACTTGAAAAACAATATTTCTTTTGTTTGTGTCTAGTTCAATCTGGGGGATTGAACTAGTGGAGGTAGTCTTACCTCGGTACAAGCTTGGTATAGCTTGTGTTAGGGTTTTTGTGCTGGTGAGCCCGGAAAACCGGCTGGGTTCGTTGTGATCCCGGGAAAACAACAAGTTTGAGTTGTGAGCTTGTAAAACAACTCGGCTGTAATCAAGGAAGATTATAGTGTGGACCCAAGTGAATCTTGGGAGTGGACGTAGGTGTTGGATACACCGAACCACTATAAAATCTTTGTGTTTGCCGTGTCTCCTTTATCTCTATCTCTATCTCTATCTTATTGATTGTATTTTGTTTTTGCATCTGCATTCACTTTCACTCACACTAAGCAAACAAATATTTCAAAAGGTTTAAATTTTTTTAAAAGAACCCAATTCACCCCCCCTCTTGGGTTGTCATCTGGGCCAACATACTTCAAGGTCAAGACTTCAAGAATTTAAACAATTATGTGTAGATCATGGTAAACGTTTTAAAAAATTTAAACTTGATGTAATAACTCGTTGGAATAGTACCTATGCCATGATACATGATGCATATCCATATAAAAACTTATTAAGTGCTTATATTAATGAGCGTGGATTAGGATTTACATTGACTAAAGCTGATTGGAATCAAGGTAAAATTTTAGAAGATTTTTTGTTACTTTTTATGATGCTACAAATGTTCTTTCAGGTATTTATTATCCAACTTCTTGTTCATTTTTACAAAAGCATATGTAATTAGTAAAAAATTTAAAGAATATAGATATCATGAAGTTTTAATGCCTATTATATATAATATGAAACTAAATGGAATAAATATTGGAATAGGATATGTCCATTGCATAACTTAGCTGCTGTTTTTGATCCTAGAGTTAAATTAAATGGTGTAAATTTTTTAATTGATCAGTTTGTGAAAACATGAATCAAAATCCTGAACCTGCTAAAGATGAGGTAACATGACTTCTTAATGATATTTATTATTTATATAATGATAAAATTTATGGATCTAGAATACCTGCTCAAAGCTCTGCTTCTTCTTCTAGATCTCGTTCGTCATCTATTTTTTCATTCATTAGAAGACACGCACATGCTTCATTATCATCTTCATCTTCTTCATATTTAAGTAATGAATTGGAATTTTATTTATGAAACGATCTTCATTCTGCATATGATGAAGATCAAATAGAAAGTCTAGATGTATTAGCTTGGTAGAAGAGTGTTAAAAATCAATATCCTGTTATGTCTGCCATTACACGAGATGTTTTAGCTATGCCGATGTCCACAGTAGCATCGGAATCCGCTTTCAGTGCAGGTCGACATATTTTAGACGAAAAGAGAAGTATGATGACTGGCGAGACAGTTGAGATGCTTATCTGCTTCAAAGACTGGTTGGATGCTGAGGCGAGGCTTCAAGATAAAGGTGGACATGACTTAACCAGCGAAGATGACGATGACACAAATACTACTGATGACTGATGAGTGAGTCATTTCTACTTTTATAATTATATATTTTTATTTTTAAATTGTTAAAAACTTAAAGTAAGTCATCTTTATTTTTTTTTCTTTCTATTTTTTCTCCTTGCTTATTGTATTATGTTCTGGAGGTCAGGCCTAGCCCCCTCCCTTCTGTACCATTTTGATTTTAAATTAATAAACTGGTAGGGGTCTATGCCAAACCCGCCACCTGTAAGGTGGCTTTATATTAATAAAATTTTTTATTCCTAATAATTTTTAATTTATCAAAAAAATATTTTTTTATAATTTTTTTATTTGAGCCGTGCATGGGCCAGGCCGGTCATGGGCTGTGCCGTGCTGGGCCAACAGAAAAAATTTTCCGCGCCCGGCACGGCCCAGTACTGTAGCAGTACGGGGCCATGCCTAGCACAGCCCATGTGGGCTGGGTTGTGCCGTGCCATGGGCGGCACAGCCCAGTGCCCACCTCTACTTCCTCTAGCGCATTTTGTTGCTGCTGAAATCTGTCCTCCGACTCGAGCGCGATCGAGCTTCAGAGTGGGCTCCCTCCTGGGCGGACCTGCAAAATAGTCCTCACGCGAGAGGCATTGGGGGTGGCCCTCTGCGGAAGACCTCTGATGCTCAAGTCAGCAAAAATTAACAACGAACAAATATAGGAGAAGGCTCCGCCGAATAGTCTTTCTAGGATGGCCTTTCGAGAGCTCTGAGCAGAGCGTTAATGGCGGAAAGGGGTGAGCAGTCGGAAGACGTCGTATTTATAGAGGATCACCTGATCCCTTGGAGGCGTCGTGGGTCTGAAAGCCGTTAGGATTCGAATCCAGTTTGTTATGAGGTCAGTAAGATTCGCATCTTATTAGTTAGAGGATTGATTTGAATCAGGCAGTTATGAGGCCGGTAGGATCCGCATCTTGTTAGTTAGTGGATCAACGGCCGAGAAGGCTATCACAGAGAATGGCCTGATCCGCTGAGGTATGGAAAGGCTGGTTTGCGAGGCATCCGATGACTCGGCCCACCGAGCTATAACAAAGGAGTAAGCCGAGCGTTAGGACGGTTTGATTTTGCAGAGGTGTAGATATCGCTCGGGCTGGGGCCGAGAGATAGAGGTTGCTTGGGTTGAGGCCGACGGGAGCCGACGTCGAGAGACATTGAGATAGCTCAGCTAGCGAGGCCGAGAGGCATTGAGATGGCTCGGCTAGCGAGGCCGAGAGACATTAAGATAGCTCGGCTAGCAAGGCCAAGAGATTAGGCTCGCTCGGGCTAGGACCGAGGCATAGAGATAGAGATCACTCTAACTAGGACCGAGGCACTGAGATAGCTCAGCTGGCGAGGCACACCCGGGGAATCCTTGGCTCGTCGAGGGGCTAAAGTGCTTCGAAATAATGGCGACTCATTTCTAGCGGGCATTGCACAGCGAGTGAGAGTCAGGGTTGATCGTAACCTCTTGCACAATTATTAACGTAATGGTGATTTTACCCCTCAACACCTTCGTCTAAAAGAAGATTAATTTAATCTAGCATAAGAAACTTTGTGATGCCTGGTACCATGTTTGGTTCGTGATCCAAAAAAAACTATTTTCAAAAAGGTGGATTGTATCCAAAAATTTAAATATTTTGTTGATTTTTAGTGTTCAAGAATATGTTTGGTTGGTATTTTTAAAAACCATTTTTAGAGAAAGGTAAAAGCGAATCCGTAGAAAAAGGTTGCGAGAAGAAGGAAGAAGAAAATTTGCGAGTTTCGGACATTTTGAGAAAGGGAGGATAAAATTTGTGCCAGTTTGGTAGCTTATTTGGGTTGGATTTTTTATTTTTGAAAATAAAAAATTTAACCCATAGCATGATAAATGTATTTGGCTGAATCATATGTTTTCTTCGAATTCATCTCAAATTATTTAAATTTTATTTTTTATCTTTTTTTCTCAAAATGCTCAAAACTCAATGATTTAGTTTTTACTATTTTTAAGTTTAAAAATAGTTTTCAAAAATATCAATTAAATGTCTCAAATACTAAAAATTAACATAATACAACTCAGATTTTTTTTTTTGTTACAATCCATGTTTTCGAATATGAACCAAACAGGACCTAAAACTTCTTAGATGAATACAAAAAAATGTTGCTCCAACCTTTCTCAAATTCATTTAGATTTTTAAGATTGTTTTCGAACGAGTGTTTTCGAAAATGGTTCGGTTAGACGCATTTTTTCACTGTTGAATTTTTAAAAAAAAAAAATCTAACCTAAATTGGCTGCCAAATGAGTAGTTCTGTAATAAATTTTTATTATTTTTATTGCATAAAATAATTTTGTAATAAATTATTATATATATATATATATATATAATCATTAATTTTGAGGTGCAAGAGTTATAAGCATTAATTAACCTTCCATCCCTGCCGTCGCGCGTAACGACAGACTGAGCCGCGAAACCTGGCGCCGCGCTTCTAACGTTATCCATCGCCAATCCTATCCGGCCGTCAGTCTCCTGGTGTTAGCTGCAGTGCACGTGCCATCATTGCGATCATCCTCGTGCACAAGGGATTGGTTTTAAAGTACCCAAACCGGAACCAGTCATCATCAGCCACGTGTACTGAAATGGCGCCCTGTCAGCGCAAGGGTAGCGATTAAGACGGATGCGAGAATCCCGGTTCCAATCGGACTCTGGATTCCTTTCGGTCCGCCGTTCCCGTGACGCCGTTTCCGGAGTCGGTGCGGGCAGGGGCACCGGGCGAGGCGCTGCGGTCTTTAAAATCCTCTACCGACTACTATTACTATTTCTTCCTCTTTCTAATAAATATATATTAATATTTTCTTCCCTGCTCGTACCATTTCATTCGCGTATCCGAGAGCGGGAACTCGTCCGCTCGAGCGAAACTCGAAAACAGAGCAGATGGCAACTGACGGCGAGAAGAAGGTAGTGGAGGAATCGCCAGCCGCTAAGGAGCGCGTCGCGGCAGAGGTGGTCACGTTAGAGCTGCCGGCGCCACCGGGATGGAGGAAAAAGGTTCGATTTTGATTCTTTCTAGCCCTTTTTTTGGGGACCTCCGGTTCGTGCTTCTCTTCTCTGGTTGCTTTCGTGCTTCTGAGCTGAGATCTTGGTTCGGTTTGTCTTTTGTAGAGTCCCTGCTTTGCATGCTAGGGTTTCTGAGCTTTTATTTTCTTGTCTGTTTCCGGTAGTTTGTTGATTAATTGGTTTTGGACCGGTATTGGTGAGAATTAGGGTTTTGAAGCTGTGTTTGTTGTTGATTGTGGGGGGGTTTTGAGGTTGTGGGTGCCTGGTTGCTGCGAATTATAGTGTTTCGTCGCTGAACTGGCGAGATGAAGTGCTTGGGTGTTGGGGCGATCCTGGGTTTGGTATGACTTGTTTGTTGATGGTAGTTAGTCCCAGCTAATGAGACTGCTCGGCCTCAGTTGATTTTTTTCAATTCTCTGTAGAAAAAAAAAAACCTCTGATTTTTTTTGCAAGCGGTGTGGATGGAAATACGGATAAACATGAATTTCTTACTAGGTTTTCTTCTTCTTCCGCTACCATTGTCATGCATACTGAAAGCGCTTTTCTTTTCCTTTTTTTCTCCTTTTATTTTTCCATTTTGTCTGATAGAAAGTTTTACATCTGGTAGGAGATTGAAGGTAATTGAAGCTTGATTACTATTTTCACAATACAATAGCTGCCTTTTAAGATTTGGTGTAACTTGAGTTGCACTTGTGAATTTTTTAGTTCTCTATGCTCAGACATACAAGACATATAGGAATATTTTTGAAAGTAGGTACATCTTATATGTGTTTTTCATCTGGATGTGTAATCATAAACAGCAAATTCTATTAAAATTATATCTGAGGTTGGTTCTTGTACTTCATGATTTGTTCTCACTGATAATCAAATGTCTGAATATTATGTCAAAGTAAAATAAATAATTTTTTACATATTTGATTGTGTGGGAAATAGTTCAACTGATCGATTGTATACTTACTACTGCTCCCCTCTTTATTTTTTTTCCATCTATGATTGGGTGTTTCTTTGAATATGTAACCACTTCTGATTAGTAACATTATACCATATGAACTTGGAAAGAAAAGATATCACTAGAGTTGTTACATTAGAAACTATTGTGTTCTGGTTTATTAATAATTATGATTTTAGAAGTCTTTTTACAAATTGCAGTTATTCACAATCTCTTGAGTGCTTCCTCATTAACCTGTCTTTCTTGAGTTGCAGAGTATTTAATGATTAATTTTTTAACTTTTTTTTGGGGAAACATGTACAAAGTCTTTCATGGACATCAGAATGATTAATGTTGTTTGGTATTGATTTGTGTCAGCTAGTTATAATAGACATTGCTGCTGTAGCTTGCACATGAATCAATGCTTGTTAATTTCTGGGTGGACTAGACTTAAGAACATGTCCTTTATCTTCAGTTTTCTTTAAATGAACTGGGTAAGCTCTTCTTTATTCCCCAGTCTCACAAATTCAGCGCTCTTGCTCCTTGAGGTGGGAAGGCCTTTTAGTTGGCGATGTGCTTCTTTCATGGTAATCATCGCCAATCTATACAACATAACACAAAATGTATGATTTTACAAAATTCATATTATGCCATGCCATTGGCATGTCTCTCCTTATTGAGGGGTGCAAGTAGAGTGGCTTTGAGGCCTATTTGGGCTTGATCATATGTTGTCTTAGAATTGAATATGATCAATTTGGAAACTTTGGAAATGCTAGACACAATGTGTTACTTAGTGTTGTCAAAAGCGCGCTTTAGGCACGCCTAAGGCATAGGGTGCATGCAAGGCACTAAAAGTTAGGCACTTCTTGTATCTTAAGACGCGTCTAAGGCGTAAGGTGTGCTTAAGGTAGGTTAAACACTTCTTATTGTTTGTGCAAGATGCCTTTATCTTGACGCACATGAGGTGAAAATAGAGTACTTAACATGAGAATATGTTTCAAGGCTTCAAAGGAAAGAGTTACTAGAGGGATTAGATAAGTTGGTGAAGGAGATTCTGAAAGGGAAGAGACTGAAAGAGAATATCAAAATAGTTATGTCGAAGGGGCTTCTATGGGAGGAAATGTAGTGGAGATCTGAATAATTTTACTGAAGAAAGGTGATAAGGGTGTTTATCATATTTTGTAAAATGACATACAGGCGAAGGTAGTTTTGTGAAGGCATTTAAGTTGCAAGAAAGTAATTATTAATTGTGGCTTTCCTTTAGGATTGCTGATTGTTCTTATTTTGAATTATTATTGTTAGAGAATTTGCTGGCATTAGCCTATGAAGCTGGATTTTGAGGTGATCAAAAAGTTGGGAGAAAGGTTGTAGAATCTCAGGATGAAGTGGTTAAACATGTCAGATTGGGGATAGAAAAAGGTTCTCACTTTGCATGGTTTCCTTTTGTGTAGGGTTTTGGCATGTGATGAAGCTTTTCCATGAGATCAACTGTCTTGCTTTTTTTTTTTTTTTTTACAGGATTTTGTTCCGCTTCTATTACTTCCAAAAAAGCCTTTCCAAAAAAAAGCAAAATTGATGGATCTTGATATTTTAAAAACATTCAATTTGTTGAGTTTTGTTTAAAATTCTGAGCAAATCAAATAGCCGAAAGGTTGAAAAGTCTTAAAAAGTTCAACAATGTTATGAACAGAAATGGGTGTCCTGTATGAAATTTTGTAGCTGAAGTAACAGAAAAAGTCATGTTACCCAGAATAAGATGTGGTTATGGAAGACTTCCTTTGCAGCTTTCCCATCAAAGCATTCTTTTATGACCCTTCAATTTGAATTTGGGTTTTATACTTCTTGTGGCTGTCTCTGGCTTTTACTAGATTAACCATGTTAAACAGTTTTGCAATGCGATTAAAAGGAAAACGCATTAGAAAACAAAGAAAGGGAAACAATTCTAAGGTTTGTTATTGAGAGAAGGCTGATAAGTACATGTGAATGCCAACTGCTTAAAATTTTATCTTAACGTCTCAGCATATGTGCTAGGTATGCAGCTCATCCACCTCTAAGTCCATTTAGAACTTAAGCAATGCTAAAACCACTGTCCTTAACAGGCCCTTCTTTTGGGTCTGGTGCCTTCTCTTGAAGCAGATTGCTGTTCCATAATTTCAGAAAACTACAGAACTAGTTAAAATAAACCACTAACTTATTGCTATAGATGTTCACATTAATTCCTATCTGAACTGAAACTGACTTATTGTGTCCTCAAATGGGGAATATGCCTTCTAGCACACTCAGTCTGACTCTATAATACCAAAACCAACCATTTTTTATTACTTCACGTGCCTGTCATGATGCATTTGTTTTCCTCTAGTTGAAAAACAACTGCAATTGATCTTCTCCTGCTGCTACTCTATTATAATATGTATTTACCTGTATCCTTAGTCTTCCTGATTTAAACACACTAACCTCAGCATCCTCTTCAAAACTACAATACTTGATCTACTAAACATTCAATCAGTGATTTGTGCATTGAATAAAACCGTAAACCAACAAGCCTTATCCAATTTATATGTAAAATTCAGATAGAGTTCTTATATTTTCAACCTGCAACAGTGGTCCATGAGAGTCAGAGTTAAGAAGCCTATAGTGTTGCATGTAGTTACTTGATACATGTTTTGGATATGGGTCATGAAGTTTGTACAATCTCTATTGTTCAATGCTTTGCTGTTTGACATGTGTTTTAGGCATCATTACTGCATCCCTGTCAGTGTCTTCTACAGGAAGATTAAGAACCAATTTAATCTTGCTTCCATTGTCAATTTTATTCCATTCAGAATTTTGTTGGTGTGTCCATTGAAATAAGATTTCATCAAAACAATTCTAACACACAAGTTCTCAAGACAAGTGGCATCCGAAAATGCCCCAGCAACTTTCCCAGCAACTTCCATATTAGTTCTTTGATCTGAACTAGGAATTGCGCAGTCCATCTCTGACAATCGATTAGCTTTGATCAAACCATTTTAGTGAAGCATGTTTATACAAGCATCTTTCTTCTTTCTTTCTTTCTTTTTTTCTTCTTTCTTCCTTTTTTTTTTAGGGAGTGGGGGGTGGGGAGAGGGGTGTCTTGTTGAAACTAGAGTGGGACATTTTTACCAAAAAATAATTATTATGAAAAGAGGTCATGGTCAACAAGCTTTTATTTATGCATATAATAGGCAAGCTGTGGTTCTTGATAGCCCAATATTATGGGTGCCTTCATGTAGCTGGTCCACAGCCCCTGCATGTACATACGTAAATCTGCCGAGACATAATCAAGCAAGACACATGCATTTGTCTTTGTTAGCAGATCTGAGGAAGTAGTCTGTTTTGGTGGACATATGTTGGTTGTTAGCATGTTTTAGCTTTGTGTCTGTTTGCAACATTTAGGTCATGAAGATGCTCTCAGTTTTCCAAATTTACAAAGATTGTAGTGATAAATATAATATCTTCAAGTCTTTGAGATACTGATGGTAATTGCTTTAGCTAATATCTGGGCATCTTGGCCTTTACATGTGCATAATTCATTTCCTAGGCTTATGCTATTCATTGAAGCATGATATAATTCCTCTGTCAATCAAGAGCTTTAGTTGCTTCCTCTACTCCTATTGGTTGAGAAAAGTACCTATTTCTGATATCCTTTGCAAAAGCTGGTACAAATGTAAGGTTATGAATATGATAAAAAAATTTCTTTTGTTTGATAATCAGAACCAATCTGTCGGAGATCTGCATATAGATATTGAATCACCAACTCCCTTCATGCATATGAGTAGACCCATCTTTTCTCTTTGGAGTTTTAAGAAAGTGATATCTTGGCTCCTACCATGTAGTGTCACTTGGACTATTGGGATGAGCACAAGCCACGGCTTCTAGGCATCCCCAAGTGTCAGTGATGATAACCTTCAGAAGTCCCTGCAGCAGGACATTGCTTGTAACAAATGCATACAAAGTTAATAGAATGTTGTTCTTGTGATGTATTCATCTCTAGACACAAACAACATCCTCATCTTTAAGCTCAAATGAATTTATTATTGTTATTGCTGTTGTTGTATCTCATCTAATTTTTAGAGGATTCCAATGTTGAATTCTTTTGGATACTTGACACCTGTTTCCGATGACCAATCGACCCTTGGGGGAGGTGGTTGAAGAAAGTTGATGTTGGCATTGAAAACTCTTTTTATTTTTTATTTATTGGGGTAACAGGTCTTGTATAATTTCTCCTTAGGATTCTATTATTTGCTCATATTTTATTTATAATAAGCATTACATTATTAGTTGTAAGGTTTTAAGTCTCGTAGGATGGAACTATTTCAATTTTCTCATAGAACCAGATGTGCTGCTGTCTAGTCACAATACATGGGATATGGGATGTCACAAGATGTCCCAATTGGGATGCTAGGATGATGGCGGGATGGTTCCATCCCGGCATTTAGGATAGCAATCCATCTTGGTGTTCCATGGGATGGTCTGTTAGGACCTAAAATCCTGACTAGTTGTATCTTTGATTTGGAGATCATATTCAACTCCCCCAACTCATCCACACTCAATACTAACAAGCTCATCAAATTATTGTTGGTTGGCTAAATCTTTACTGTCCATGATTCTGTTGTTCATAAAATCAAACCTTTTTAATCCTGTCTGATGCCTACTATACATGTTAATCCTATCAATGTATGAGAATATTCTTTCAGCAGTGATTGTTCTAAAGGTGACCAAATTGATGGATTAGGGTTGTGCCAATGCAATTAGACATTTACATAAGAAAAATGCAATTTAAAATTTTAAAAATGAGCAAATAAATTTTAAATCTCATTTAAAATTTATTTTCTCATTATTTGCATGATTTTAGATCAGATCTAATGTTTTGATAAATTTAACTTAAACTCTTCAATTGAATCAAAAATTCTGATGGATCGTTGGGTCCCATACTGGAGCCGTTCACGTGTCCGGCCTCTATGGGTATCTACGCGGGGCTGATATTCCTTCAGAGTGGACGGATCACCAAGTTAGCTTGTTGCAGATCCCCCCGGTGAAGACGATGGGGCAGACCCTTTGCTTAATTGCCAAGAAGACTCACAGCTTTCTTCCTCTTACAAACCACTCTCACACTTTATTTCCTCTCATCCCGTTCATTTTTCAAGGCTATATCCGCTCGCTATTTATAAATGGAAGAAGGGATTGAAGGGGTGGGCATATGGAGGGATAAGAACGCTTGGGATGCCCACATCACATGCGAAATCCTATCCGTATGCAGTAATTGCAGGGATCATGGGTTTGAACCCTACATCAACATATTTTATATTAAATGCTTATTTTACTGGTTAGGACAAAAAAATATTTTCACTCAAGGAAACCAAACCAAAAATACCTGAGTGGTTAAGGGGGAAGACTTAAGATCTTCTGCACATAAGTGGTCATGGGTTTGAACCCCATAGCAACAAATTTTTTTATATTTTACTAGTAAGGATTAATGTGAGAAAATGAGCTTCTCATTATCCACCAGTGACGTTTAGCAACATGTAGTGGCAAGGCACTAGGTTAAAAGAAGGAACTCTAAATATAGTTGCATGTAGTATAGTCCTTCTATCAAGAGTCCCAACAGGGTGTTAGGTCAAGGATAACTCATCAAACCCTCAGCACCGGTCATATGCAATATTTATTTGAACTCTAAATATAGTTGCATGTAGTATAGTCCTTCTATCAAGAGTTCCAACAAGGTGTTAGGTCAAGGATAACTCATCAAACCCTCAGCACTGGTCATATGCAATATTTATTTGACTTGAGTTTAACTTATGATTACTTATGGAAACTCTTTCCATTATCACTTGTCATGGCCATGAATTCATGAACACAGTCTCTAAACAGCATAGGACTTCTTTCTTTCTATTAGGGCTAATAGATCTCTAACGAATACTTCTACTACATTAAGATCATTACAGCCAACATACATAACAAGGACCTTGATGCCTAAGAGGTTTAAGGTAATATGTTGTCAAATTATAATAACCATAATGTGAGTAGCCGAAGTACCAAGGTAGAGGACTACTTACACTACTACATCTTTGAGAAATCATCGATGAGTGAGTAGACATCCTACTGACTTCTCGTATGGTTACGCTCGGTACCGATGTCTTACATCTACTAGCATTCTCGCCCTGATAACTCATATCACATACAAGAGACTCGTATCAAGGCGATCCATGCTCCAGTCTGATCGGATCGATCATGTCCTCGTGATTGATCAATTAATTGGGAGCATTTTGCGAGTTAATCTATTATGATATGTGTCTCCAATTTTCAACTCTTAAAATAAATATCATTGACCATCAACCCCATGGACAATATATGACACATCAACGTATATGAAAAAAATTACCTAATAAAATTTATTTATTAATGATGATCATCATGCATAAAATAAGTCCTGGATAAAATATAATGTGTAAGCCAACAATTGGCTTTTCAAGGCACTCGTCTAACAAGTTCAACCTTAAAGATGAAATAGATTCTTCTCCTCATGTTTTTACCAGATGAAAATATTGATTGAGTTCCAAATGAAAAGAAAGAATTTGTGAAATGACCCATGGTAGATTCCCATTTGCGAGGAGTGGATGTTATTTTCTCCCAAATTTGAGTGCCAATTCGTTTCCTAATGTGTTTCCATTGTAGCAAAGTTGACTGGTCCAGATATTTAACTAAAGGGATACCCTGCTGTTGAAGATGACAAGTTCGCTGGGGAGAAACACAGACTCAGTTGTGCAATTCACTTTCCATTTTTTCTTCAAGTTCATGCTTCCTTTCCTCTACTTCTACCATTTCCCGATTCTTCGACTTCTTTGACGACAAAATTGTGTGCTAATGGGAACTAGCCTCGAGCCTCGTAAAAAAATGCCACTTTTATGGTGCCTATGTGAAACTTATTTTCCATCACCGACACCAGCCTTAAAATTCAAAGAAATAAAAAGACCCTGTTGTTAAGAATACCTTTTCCTTAGTATTTTTCCCTTTTGCTTCTGCTTTCTAAAGGGGTCCAGCTTCGAACCTGCCACAATTAGCCAAAAACTTGCAATGAACATCTTTCTAGCCTTGAGTCAAAACCTTCAAACAAGTTTCCTCATCACCATCTAACTATAGTTTCTTGCCATGCTCCTTTGAATTTTCTTCAACTTCTTATCCTGTCCATCAACAAATCTGATTAATCTTGCAGTAGAATAGTTGAACATGTATTTGGACCCATCCCCTATCTTCACCAAAACCTACACTAACTCATTTATTATTACATCTTGCATATCCTAAACCCTGAACTTTAGACCTTCCCATGCACTTTTATTATAATTGTTCATAGCTTCTTTCCCCTCGATACATGTTGTTCATGTGTGAAGCCCAGGTTCTAGGTTCACACCAAATTGGTACTTGAAACAAGTAGACCTTTTCCTCCTCTTTTTCACATCTTTCTCTCATGCATTCAAAAAGCTGACTAGATTAGAAAAACAGGAAGAGAAACAATTCAAGATTCACATAAATTTGTTGTTCACTCATCATTTTTAAGAGCTGGCTTGAGTTGAAATGAACAGAGCTTGAGCTGGAACAATCTAACTCAAGTTTGGCTTGTTCACACCCTTACATGCTGCCTATGTCATCGCAACTTAAGCTAAATTATTTCTTTTTTCTTTGGATAGAGTGAGTTAAATCATTCTTGACTATGATGGAATATTTTATCAGTTAGCATTATACAATGCGCGCTATTGGGATTTCATTTGATGGACAATATACAATCTGATTGGGATTGTCAATCAGATTGCACAGGCATTTAATTTTTTTCGTTGTGTTCAAATGTGTTGATTATGTAATCATATTTTGTGAAGAAATGGGACAACTAATTTTTTTCCCAGCTTGTGATAAAATTTTGTATAGGATATCATGTTATGGTCCTTGTGCTTGTTGAATCATTACCTTTTACCATGTTGGTGCCACATGACTATTGTAAGTGCACCTATGCTTTCTTTTTCTAGTTCTGTCCATATTGCCTGCGACATTGGAATTTCTTTTTGAAGATTTTATGTTGCCACTTTTGGAATTATAATCAGTTGGTGGAACAGTTGCTAGGTTAATACTTTCTTTTACGCTGTTAATTTTCTCATAAAATCTTCTATGAGTTGATAAGCTCCATGTATTTCATTATGTTTAAGACACCACTAATATTTAATGAAAATAGGTCTCCACTTAAGCAACATAACCATGTTCTAACTAAATGTGCATTGTGACATGGAAGGTGCCCATTGGGGGTGAGCATGGGTTGAGTTGGGTTGGTTCTAGACCAAACCTTGAACCAACCTTATTAGTAGGGGTGGGCTGGGTTGGTTTGGGTTGGGCTTGGGTCGGGCCAAGGGTAAATATAGCAACTTGAGGCATCGGGCCAGGCTCGGCTCAAGTTAGGTCATCTATTATTAGCTCAGGCCCAACCCGACCTATGGAGGGATATGGTTAAAAACAAAAAGTTGGCAGGTTGGTTAGCGCTTCCAGATCCCATTGACCATCTCTGGTTCGAGTCTCTGGATCCCAAAGCCACCCCATTTTTTCCATCTTTAGATTTGTGAACTATATGGATCCAAAGGCGGGGAAGGCGACTGATCTAGGCTTAGCTACATTAAAATCGTAGCTAAGTCTAGCTCTCTCTCTCTCTCTCTCTCTCTCTCTCTCTCTCTATATATATATATATATATATATATATATATATATATATGGGTTTGGGCTAGGCTTGGCTTATTTTTCTTAAGCCTGAGTTTGGCTCAAAATTTGAATGAGCTTAGAAATTCAGGTCTAGCCTGGGCCTTATGGGCTAAAATTTGTGGCCCGAGCCCTTTAATTTTTGGAGGGGCAGCTTGAGCTCAGTTTATGCCCACCCCTGCCTATTAAAATTGGCTTTATGATTTTGGACTCAGAATTGAACCAACCCTATCCTGGATAGATTTGATTGGTCTTAGAATTTTGGACTTAAACCGAATCGACCCTATCTAAAACCAATCCTATTAGGTTCAGTTCTAGGATTTTGGACCCAAAACCGAACCGACCCTACCCTAAACCCAACTTGGAGCTAAACGAATTTGATTGGTTCAATTCTATGTTAGTTGCAAATTAAAACCTTTTTTTTTGCCAATAGCTTGGGTCCTTTTAATTTATATATCATATGTTGACTAATTTAAGACCT
The DNA here is from genome assembly GCA_900491605.1 of Calamus simplicifolius. NCBI lineage: Eukaryota > Viridiplantae > Streptophyta > Magnoliopsida > Arecales > Arecaceae > Calamus > Calamus simplicifolius. The sequence goes on from UESW01004208.1 coordinate 395,311, forward strand.
AAGATCTTATAGCAAAAACGTAGACAACTTATAAGGGCATATGCAACCCCAACAAGAGCATCACAGTGATCTAAGATCATAGGCGATCCTTATCGCAGGGTGATATAATCCTTGGTGATCTAAGATCACTGTGATTGATATACTATGTTGTAGTGATTGAAGATCTTTGGGCATCCACGATTAAGTTTTTTGGTATGTCATAGAAATTCAAGATTACTAATCATATAATATTAAAACTGCCTTCGATATATCTTGCAACTATCATGATCTTTTATCATTATTCATATTGTTTATCATAATATTTAGATTAAATTATAATATTATTTATTATAATATAAATTATATATTAACAATAATTTATTTTATATTATAAAGTGATAAGTACATTTTACTCACATGAGGAATAGGTCAATTTCACTTAAGCCAATTCATAGTTTGAAAAGTATCACTTAATCAATTTGAGGTAAGCTTCCATTTGTGTCTAATAGCTTCCATTATACATTGGTTCAAAACATCATTTTTTCTATTATTTGAAGAATGAAATCTTCTTAAGTCGAACCAAACCACCCAAGGTAGATGATGGGATCTAGTTCAATTGATTAGAGGAACAAAAGGAAGAGGAGAGAAGGCAAGAGGAAGGGATGGTTATCAACTTGGTCGTTTTGCCCAAACCATCCAAGATGGATAACAAGATCTGGTTCAACTAATTGGAGGAACAAGAGGAATAGGAGGGAAGAGGAGAGGAAGGGGTGGTTATTGACTTCGTCATTTTGCCTAAACCACCCAAGATGGATGATGGGATCTGGCTTAATTAATTGAAGGAGCAGGAGGAAGAGGGAAGAGGAGAGGAAGGGGTGGTTATCAACTTTATCATTTCATCCAAGCTACCTAAGATGGATGACAGGATTTGGATAAACTAATTGGAGGAACAGGTAGGAAAAGGAGAGGAAGGGATGATTATTGATTCCATTGTTTCGCCGACAGCATCATGTTAAGACCCCATCATTTTGCTGGTAGCATCATATTCATCCTAACGAACATGATCATTATTGTTGATGTAATGATGGGTCCATCATACAATAATAATATTATGAGTCATGCAATGAAATTATAGGAGAGTAATATAAATTCAAATAAGAGCTGAAACTTTGGTGTCAATCAATTTGGATTTATGCCTACAAGATCGATCATAGAAGCTATTTATTTATTAAGAAGATTGATGAAGAAGTATAGGAAAAAGAAAGACCTTCATATGATCTTTATTAATTTAGAGAAAGCATATGATAAAGTACCTAGAGAAATAATATATTATATTTTAGAAAAAAAGAGTTATCAAAAGGTACATAGAATTGATAAAAAAAAAATGATAGAATAATAACTATTATTAAAGCAACATAGGAGAAATTAGTGAGTTCTCAATTGCTGTAGGCTTACATTAAGGATCTACCTTAAGTCTATATTTTTTTGCACTAGTTATGGATGAATTAACCAAACATATTCAAGATGATATTTTATAGTGTATGATGATATAGTGTTGATTAATGAAACTAAATTTGGAGTAAATGCTAAGCTAAAGATTTGAAGAGAGGCTTTAGAATCTAAAGGTTTCAAGATTAGTAGAACTAAAACTGAATACATAAAATGTAAATTTAGTGGAAGTAGAAATACAAATGAAGAAACAGTGAATATTACAAGCCAAGAGATACCAATGAGTAAAAAATTTAGGTATTTGGGATCAATTATCCAGCAAGAAGGTGAAAATGTGAATCATAGAGTTAAAATATGATGGATTAAATGGAAGAGTGCTTCGAGAGTATTGTATGATTGATGCATCCTATTAAAATTTTTAAAAAAATTTATAAAATCACTATTAGGCTAGCTATGCTATATGGAACAGAGTGTTAGAAAATATTAAAACATGTGAAAAATTAAGTGTAACAAAAATGCGCATGTTAAGATGGATATATGGTAAAACTTTAAAAGATAGAATTAGAAATAAACATATATGAGAAATGATAGGAGCAGCCCCAATTGAAGATAAAATGAGAGAACTGATTACAGCGGTTTGGACATATACAACGAAGACCTTTAAATGGTCCAGTTAGAAAGAATGATCTTTTAACAATCATTGTAATGATAGAGGTTAAGGTAGAACTAATACAAAAAGATACGGACTTAAAGCAGATATAGTATTTAAAAACTCACCAGTTTCTTCTATTTTTGTTTTAACAATAGTTATTGTTCTATCATACATATCTTTTATCAATTCTATGTACCTTTTGGTAACTCCTTTTTTCTAAAATTCATCATATTATTTTTCTAGGTACTCTATCATATGCTTTCTCTAAATCAATAAAGACCATATGAAGGTCTTTTTTTTTCTCTCTCCATCAATCTTCTTAATAAATAAATAGCTTCCATGGTCAATCTTTTAGGCGTAACTCCAAATTGATTATTTGACACCAAAGTTTCAGCTCTTAAGCTGTGTTTGATATGGTGGATAAGGGGAGATATCCCCTGGATATCCCTCCTTATCCCCAAATGCTATAGCTACAGGGGATAGTGCTGAAAAAGTTTAACCAGAGGGGATAACCCATGTTTAACCATGGGTTATCCCCTGAACTTATTCCCTAGGGAACCCAGGAATAACTAAAGTTATCCCTTGATGGCAAAGTGGTAATTTAAAAAAGATGCTTATCCCCTCAGCTATCCTCTGGATAAATATTATCCTGTACATTTATCCAGGGATAGCCAAAAAGCTATCAAACACAACCTTAATCGATTTTCTATTACTCTCTCTCATAATTTCATTGTATGATTCATTAGCTTAATCCCTTTATAATTTGCATAGTTTTGAATCTCCTTTATTTTTGTATACAGGTATTAATATGTTTTTTCTTCAATCATCCGACATTCTTTTAGTTGCTACAATTCTGTTAAATAAATTAGTTAACCACATGACTCCAATTTCTTCTAAGCCTTTCCAAACTTCAAAAGAAATCGCATCTAGTCTTAATGCCTTTACATTTTTCATTTTACTCAAAGCATTTTTAACCTTCAGGATGCTAAATCTACGAAAAAATTTATACTCATTTGTTACTCCTAGGTTATCACATCCTTTGACACTTAAATTTATCAAATTATTTTTATTTAATAATTTTTTAAATAACTTTTTTATCGTTCTTTTATCTTTTCTTCTTTTATTAAGACTCTTTCATCTTCATCCTTAATACTTTTAATATAGTCAAGATCTTTTGTTTTCTTTTCTTTTAGTTTTGCTAATTTATATACAGTCTTTTTATCTTCTTTCGTATCTAATCTATTATATAAATCATCATAGGCTTTAAGTTTGGTATTATTTATCACTTTTTTAGCTTCTTTCTTTGCATCTCTATACTTTTTAAGACTTTCTTCATCCTTGGTCTTTTGCCAAATTTTATAATTTGTCCTTTTAAGCTTAATGGCAGTTTGAACTTCCTCGTTCCACCATCAAGTTTTTTTTTTACTAGTCCTACTCCTTTTGATTCTCCTAGAACTTCTTTTGCTATGTTTTTTATGCATTTAGTTACTTTTTCTACATTAAGTTGAGATCACTATCTATATTCATAGTCATTACTCTTCTAACTTTTCTTTAAATAATTCTAGTTTTTTTCTTTTCAAATTTCACCATTTAATTTTTGAATTAATAGTTTTACGTTTTACTCTAGATTTTATTTTTATCCATATGACTGCTACCATTATCCTATGTTGTGAAGTTAAACTTTCTTCTGGAATAACTTTATAGTTTTTGCAGGTTATTTTATCTATCTTCCTAGTTAAGAAAAAATCTATTTGACTTTTATTATATTCACTTTTAAATGTTATTAAATGTTCAAATCTCTTTTTGAAATAAGTGTTTGCTATTGTTAGATCATACGCTACTGCAAAATCTAATAAGCTCATGCCGGCTTCATTCTTATCTCCAAATCCATATCCTCCATGTGCCATTTCATATCCATCCTTATGTTTACCTATATGTTTATTAAAATCTCCTCCCAAATATATCTTTTTTTCTTATGGTATTTCTTGTATTACTTCATCTATATCTTCCAAAATTATATCTTAGTTTGTTGGTCTAATTCTACTTGTGGTGCATATGTACTAATTATGTTAATCCGATCTCCTTTCCTAGTTACCTTAACATATTCCTTAAAATTCTTGTCTACAATTATTCCTACTTCATTTTATTTTTATATTTTTTAGTATAATATAATTTATATTCTATATTCTCTATTTTTCTAGATCTTTCACCTACCCATTTAGTTTTTTATAAGCATATTATATTTACTTTTCTTCTAATCATAGTGTCCACTATTTTTATAGTTTTACCTGTTAGTGTTCCTATATTTCATGTTGCTACTCTAAGCTGACTATTATGGATTAACTTCTTTACCCGTATTCGTCCGTAGCGCAAAAACTCTTGCTCACTTATCACTGCACCTGGACACCAGTGCGGCGCGGGGACGTCCTAGCCCTTCGCATAGTTTAATTTATCAGATTCATGTTTTAAAGGTTTGACGGAGTTTTACGCTGGCTATCAGTTACCTAATGCAACCCTTCACCTTTATTTGGGCTTTGGACCGGCCTTGGCGGAGTTTAATTCTTTCAATAAGCAACAAACAAAATACCAACCCAATAAAAAGCAGCCGTTAGGCTGCTACAAACCTAGTTAGGTGCAAATCCAGGTACTTTGGGTGCTACCTCACCTAAAGGCCTACAAAGTGCTAAGTGCCTAGGTAATGATTAAGTTGTCCAAATGCCTAAACAATTACCTACAACCACCTTGGAGTGGCCCCTTCATAGACTTCTTTAGGCTTCTTTGTCCATAGGCACAAGGTGTGAGCAATGAGTTAGGGTAACTCAAGAACCAAACCCAATCTAATAAGGTAGATTGGTTCATAGGGTTGATTCTAGGTCCAAAACCCTAGAAGCAACCCCCTGCAGATCAGCTCTCAACTCTGTGGTTTGGTTCCTTGGTTTTGACCCGATAACAAATCAACCTTTTTTGCATTTATCAAGTGGCATTTAAACAAAAGGTTAAAAAATAACTTTAGGAATCAAGCTTAGGTCATCAAAGACAACCCATTGAGGGTGTTTGGTATAGGGTGATCTATCTGGAATTACTTATAATCTAAATGGTGGTGAAAGAATCATCGCATTTGGCAACACCACAATGATCTTATATGATAGTGATCTCACTCACCCCCATCTTTTGAATCACCCAACCAATCTAGTGATTCTAAACCCCTTCTCAAATATCAGTATCCAGCATCACCTTTGAACAATGGTCTTGGGCTAAAATTTGGGGATTAAAATGCCCCATATCCCAAAAAAAAAAAAAAAGGACCGATAGAAAACCCATTCATGTATTATATTACATTAAACAATTTTATAATATAATAACATATTACAATAAAATGATATATTATATGATAATATATAATTATATATAATTATATATATTATATGATAATATATAACTATATTATATTATATTATATGATAATATATATTTATCATAATAATATAACATAATAGTGTAGAAAAGTATTCCTTTCATATTTTATAATAGGGGTAAATACCCTTTACCCATGCCCAATTTCACTTAGCCTACCCATTGTTGAAAATTAACATTTAACCCAACTGAGATAGGCTCCACTGTTAGCTTTCGTCACCCACCTGTCACCCACCTAAGGATTCATTTGACTCGGGATGCTCAAATGATTCGAAAAAAGAAGCAAAAACAAAAGGATGTGATAGAAGGGATGAATAAGACGATTCAAAAATCGACTTCTATAGAATTTTCTTCAAACGAGGAAAAAATTCAGCCCAAAAGCCACCCAAAAGGAGCTCCCATCTAAAAGCTTAATTCAGGCATGGTTTCGTCATGCTCTTCAATCTCCTTAGTCCTATTAGATTGGAAATTTTCATAAAGCATGTTAGAAGAAGTTCCAATCCATTTTGTCTACTGACTCAAGCCTTCTCTAATTCTACATTGATGTCTGATCTTTTGAACAAGGCAAGAGGCTCCACTTGTAAATTCAAAAAGTTAGGTTTAATGTCTATGGTCGAATCAATAGTGCGTGGAAATTTCCTCAATATAATTCCTGCCATGGCCATATAAACAACCGAATGTAGTCTCAATGTACTCTTTTTCCTGTTAATCCAGGCTACTCATTCTCATTGTTAAAGAACTTGTACCTCACTACTATACAAAAAATAAAAGAAATGACGAACCAAGAACAGCTAGAGGATTCCCAAGTACCCATCACCCACTATTCATGTGTCACGGTGGGATCAATGATTGGATGGTGTCCTTACAGTTCCTTTATTTCCTCCATTCACTGGCTCAATCTCTAGATATTTTAAAATACATAAACAAGGACTAGACCTTAAGTTCAACCACATAGTAGAGGAAGACTTATAAATAAATCATTTGGAATTCCAGCTTTTTATCCTTGTATCCAAGTGGTGCTACAAAAATGTTCATGGGTTTACATCATCAAGTTCTTGACGAAGAGTTGAAATCGAGGGCAAGTTCTCTTTGATCAAAGGAGCATGACATTGGAGGTTCCATGCACTAAGCTTAAAGAAGCCTACTAATTGGCAAATCAAATTTTTGGTTAAAGCAGGCTCAATTAGTTGGCCTATGCCCAAGGGAAGTCTATGTCATGATGCATGTTCCATCATTTTTGCTGAATTTTAAATGCATTTGTTAGTGGTTGTATTTTCAAGTTATTGTTTGTTGTGACTGATTTCTAAGTTTGAAGTTGTCTATGATTACTTTATTATGTCCCTTGGAAACTTGAGATGGCTATTTTGGAAACTTATTTTTGATTAAATGCTTCAAGTTGGAGACTTGTTCTTCCTATGCTATATAATCTTTACACCATGCATGATAAAGATGGCTTAGCATTTTAAATTCGAAGGAGAAAGTTATCTATCTAGAGAAGTTCCTGTATTTTTACTCCTCATGTTGGCCTTTGTAATGGTGTGGTGCATAGCCAATGACCTCACTTGGCGACCACCTCTCCTTTCCATTTTATGGTATTATAGTGGGCTCCAAGGTTTTTTGAAGTTGTAAGAATTGTTAGGCCTAAGGTCTGCTGTATCGATCCATATTGACCAATCATACCATAACAATAAGATAACGATATGTTGTTAAGATTCAATTTAGTATGAACCAAATTGATCCAAATTAGGTTGGATTGCTCCATACTGCCTAGTACTGATCCGTACCATCGGTACCAAGTATTACTTTGACTGAGAGTAAGAAAATATCCCGCCTTCATGTCTTGGTATAGGTTGCATACCACATTGCACCCATCGTAGCATGCTAAATTAGTAATGTATCGATATGGTTTTTGATACTGATTTTGCCAATGTTGGTTAGGTTTGAATCAATACGAGGGCTTGGAAAATTTGCAACGTGCATCTATTATTGGTTGTTATTAGTGATTTGAAATTAACCATAAAAGAAAAATGCATGTCATGCTAAGAGGTAACTATCATTAATGACTAGAATATTTGGTAGTCTATTTCTTACGCATGGTGGTACTCACTAAATTTGGATGTGGCATGTGAAGGCTAGTGGCTATCTTTGGGAGTAGTAAGGAAAAGTTAGGAAAATCCTATGATTTGTCACTTTATCATTGATGCAAACATACTCAAAAGACATGCCATATTTTGCAAGTTAACTAGATGATACATATTTTAGCCATTTATTTCAAGCAAAAACAATAAAATGGTGGTGTTATTGTTATTATATTTTTGTTTCGGTTAATATTTCTTTCAAGGTTCACAAATCTGGTACCAAGACTTGTACCTATATATTACTAGTTTGTATAATACGATACTCACTTTGTACTGAAATAGGGTGCATTTTCACTGTCAATTACAATACCACTCGGTACTAGATGGTACGGGTCATGCTGGATGGTACAAGTTAGTACCAGGTGGTATAGGGCAGTTTAGCTTGACTTCAACTAGTTTGATTTATATTGAATTGAAACTCAATACCATATCGGTACAGTATAGGTTGGTATGACAAATCTTGATTTCTTTTGTTATTATTCCTTTTTCATGGCACAATAGATTTCTTATTACTCATAGCAAGCAAGCCCGTTGGGATCATCAGATGCTTGTTATCTGAATCTATTATCATTTTTTAAATTATAATCCAGCCATGTTGATCCCATATTTGGACTTCATTTCAATGGGGTTTTTAGCGTGCAAAAAGAAAATAGAGATTATTCATGACCTTTTTAGCAACATTTTCTTTTATAAGGTTTTTTATCACTTTCTTTTATGTAATTTTTTCTCTACCTTTATCTTTTTTTTTCTTATATATTTATCAAATCACTCCTTTGCGTAGGTCAATCTTTAGGTCTATGTTGTACATATCTAAACCATTTAAGTCATTTTCTCAATTTATCCTCAATTAGTGCTACCTTTACCATTTTTACTAATGACTTTATTTTTTATTTTATCTTATATAACCATATATTGATATTGTGTACATGTAATTTTCTAATTGCCTAACATTTTGTAACATACAGTATATATGGTCTTATGGCTATTCTGTAATATTTTTTCTTTAACTTAATAGGTACTCTATCATCACATAATATTCTAATTGCACTCCTCATTTTATCCAACCTGTTTTTATTTTATGGACGATATCATCCTCAATCTCTCCTTATGAATAATTGATCCTAAATATTACTTTTAGAAACTTCATGATTTTCAATTTTTGCTCTATATTCATACCTATTTCTAATTGTGCTGAAATTATATTTCATGTATTCTGTGTTTATTATACTTAAAATATTTAGATTCTTTTGTATTTCTCCATAATTTTAACTTACGATTTACCTCAACCTTAGTTTTATCCACTGGTACCATATTATTTGCAAATAGCATATATCATGAAATATCATCCTGTCTAATAAGCTCAGCAACAAGGTAAGGTTTAAGAGTAGATATCTAATGCAAACGTACTTTAATAAGAAATTCACTAGTATTACAACCAGTAGTCCTAATACTAGTAATTGCGGAGACTGACAATATAGTTATAAATGTTGATGTAACTTAGGTGGTTAAACTTTATGGGTTAGATATTCTTTTACTTTGCATTTTATAAACTCAAGATGAATGTATAAGCTTCTCGACTTTCTTTTATTTTTCTTCTAAAACAAATAAATGATCGAGGAAACAAAGATATATCTCTAAATCCACTTAATCACCTTTCCAAGGTTTGTTATACTAATCCATATCGACCAACTATATCGATAAGGTATGTAGTTTTGAATCGATATGAGTCAAATTGATCCAAACCGATTTATATTTTTTAGTACCGATCTGAATCGGCCAATACCAACTTGTTTTGTCTGGTACTGAGTGGTTAAGAATGAAATAGTCTAGCATTCTATGTCAGTATGGGATGCATACTGTACTGTATCAAACTGGTAATGGAGTCTTGGTATCGGTTTTGCGGACCTCTTTGTGGATTTTGATACTTCCACTAAGTTATATGCTTTGGATTAAAAGGATGACCGTTAAGGATGCAAATAGATTGCTATATAAAAGAAAGTTAAATAAAAGACATATTGGTGACTATTAAGGATTCAATACATCATATTAAGGATATAGCTGTATGAAAAGGAAAGTAAATTAAGACATGTTGATTTTTGACATGTACTTGCCTTTAAAGTTTATGAAAGCTGTTCAAAATTAAACGGATGTGCAAAAGGAATCATGCATTGGATATCCTTTTTTCTTTGATGGATACAAATATGAATATAGATAATGGCTGGAAGCTAAAATGTGTATTCATATCTAGATGGATTTTTATGGAAATATGAGCATTATTCAGTCCATTTTCACATCTACTTAAATGTTATTGCAGAATAACCTTAACTAGATGATAGCCATGTATAGAAGGATCAAACTACATGATAATCTCTACTATACTTAATGAGAGAAGCGCTTTTTTTTTTTTTTTTTTTTCTGTGGTTGAGTACTGCATGGTTGGACTTTAATTATTTGCTATCATATTTAATCCCAACACTATTTGGAATACAAAGTTTCAATTATGTGCTCTTTGCCTTCACCAGGCAAAGGTGTTGGTTGGGCTGCTTTTTTTTTTTTTTCTCTAGCATTCTCTTGGGTCTGTCCTGTGGAGGAAGCAGATTCATGTAGCCGACCCCATCTAGTTGGGAAAAGGCTTAGATGAGTTGAGTTGAGTTGAATATTCTCTTGGGTCTGTCCTAGAAAATAAAAAGATAAGAAGGAAGTCTCTAGCCTAGAAAAATAGAAAAATAAATTCTGCAAAAAATCTCAGAAATCTCGATGAAGTAAAGGATGATAGGAATGTGCAAAAGAATCAAAATAGATGATAATTATTGTTAAATTCAGAGAAGTCATTCTTACCTTTTGGTTCAAAAGGAATAATGCGCCGGGGGGGGGGGGGGGGGGGGGGACACTCCTTTACGTGTTTGTATGTCCTAAGAATGCATAGAAAGTATTGCATGGCTGGCACTGGTATGATACATTCCGTAACACGTTTCATGCTAGTATTTGGCATGGATGGCATGTATTGGCACCATGGCATGCCATCATTGGCTTGTGATTGGCACATGCCAATGTCATAGGACAATAGGTGCTAACACAATATGTCATGTGTAATGCTGATCAGCATGGATGATGCTTAAATCCATAGGCATGCACATCTATACTATGATTTAATGGGACTTCTTGGAGGGACTATTTGGGTTGATCTTATGAATCTTTTATTTGTCAATTGTTCTTATTAAGACTAACCTTTTTGTGCTGATCTTGAAATTCCTAAATTTTCTCATAGTTTCCCTCCGTGTTTGCCAAATTTCTTGTCCTCTTTCTTGATTGTTTGTTATGGATTTCTAACTTAAGGGTTGTTGTACATGTGCAATGTCTTTTGAGTGCTTACATGTGGAAATGAGCTAATTATATACCATTTTTTGTTTATTAGCATATAAGGAAATGTAGAGGGTAGTTTCATCATTTAACTAATGAATGAATCAATATAGTTGTTGGCTTTTCCATTTTCTTTAAATAAATGAAGCTGAAGGTTTTTTGATCGTTTTATCAATTTTTACTCTGCATTCTATGGGTATTATTGCTTTGCTCTCTACATGTGATAAGACAATTTTAAATAAATAATTAATAATATTATTAATATTAATAATACGTGAATTATTACTTTTTTATTAGTCTTTGCTACAAACTTCACCAAATATTCTCTCATGGGCTTTATCATGTCTCTTATATTTAACAACTTAGGGCCTCATCCAACAAGGTGAACTAGAAGGTATTGTCTAGGTTCTTTGGTTCTATTTAAGCACCTGAGATCTCTTAATGCACAATCATTGTGGGACAAAATACACGTCAGCATGGGGCCTGGCATACTTTCCTAGTTTAAGACTTGGCATTCTCGCTAGGCAAGGGTCCAAATCCAATCAAAATCAGTCACAAATCATGATTGGCCCATGGTTAGCTCAAAAAGGACTCGTGTGCAGTATTCCATAATCTATATGGGCCACGGGTTGGATCTACTTTGATATAATTTGCAACAATATAGGATCTTGCTCAAAATACTAGTCAAAAGGTATTATTTGGGTTCTTTAGCACTTTATAAATACCCAAGATCTACTCAGTGCACAACCAATGTGAGACTAAATATATGCTTATGAGCTTTTACTTATCTTTTTTAAAACTTGGAATTTTTCTAAGCTAAAAATCCAATCAAAAACAAACACAAGCACCATGATTGGCTCGTAGCCAGCTCCAAAAGGAGCCATTCATAGTGTCTTCTAGTCCACATAAGCTAGAGGTTGGATCCACTCGATACCATTTGCAATGACTTAGGACCTTACCCAAAAAAGCTAACCAAAAGGTGTTTTGGTTTCTTGGCCCTCTATATGTACCAAAGATCTCTATGCTGCTTTATTAATATGGGACTAAATATGTGCGATCACAAGTCCTCACATTAGATCTGTTTGTCCTCTTTCCAAACCCTTATCAAAAATTCAAACACCTCTCCTTGTTGATGCCTTGTTAAATCTGCTGCAAGCGTAAAATCTGTGCATGCAGAGTGGTGTTGAAACTTGGTGTCCACATTTGTTACATATTGTGTTAGACAATTTATCCTAATTATTTGGATTTTTTTCTTAGAGAATGATCCAGCAAGAAGGTGAAATAGGTAAAGATGTGAATCATAAAGTTAAAGCATAAGTGGAGTGCTTCGAAAGTATTATATGATTGGCGCATCCCATTAAAATTAAAAGAAAAATTCTATAAAACCGCTATTAGGCCAGCTATGCTATATGGAAGAGTGTTAGGCAATATTGAAACAATATATGAATAAATTAAGTGTAACAAAAATGTATATGTGGTAAAACTTTAAAAGATAGAATTAAAAATAAAGATATAAGAGAAATGATAGGAGTAGCCCTAATTGAAGATAAAATGAGAGAAAATCGATTGCGGTGGTTTGGACTTATACAACGTAGACCTTTAGATGCTTCAGTTAGAAAGTGTGATCTTTTAACATCCATGGTAAGAATAGAGGTAGAGGTAAATCTAAACTAACATAAACAAAATAATTAAAAAAGATATAATTATTTGTAATTAGAATGTCAATTTGGTCCTGAATAGAGCAGAGTGGAGAAAGCAGATTCATGTAACCGACCCGATTAAGTTAGGAAAAGGCTTAGATGAGTTGAGTTGAGTTGAGTTTTGCTTAGAGAATGATGTTATCAGGTTTGTTTAGCTTGCTTTCATGTGATTATTGTTATACGAACACTTGTTAATACCATTAATAATGTCCTTTTGTGGATTGTTGTTCCATTTGTGAAAACTTTATATTTTTTCTGACTCATGGATTATTATCCTTTGTTTACTGAATATTTTGTTAATTCTTAATAGTAATAGCCATGTAGAAAATGTATCATAGATTGGGATCATAAGTGCCAATATTATGTAATCATGTGGCTTATGATGATGCCATATCCAATACTCTTTTTGGACATTATTTGGATTGAAATAAATGTCCAAAGAAAGGCCTATTGGTTTCCATTTCAGCAATTCATGCATTTGCATTATTGGAGAAATTTCCCAAGTCTTTGAGATATGTAGGGGAGCCTGAGTTGATTGCTGTGGGAGATCCGTCCTTTTTCTTTTTTTGCAAATCTCTTGAAGGATCTTGAATTTTTGGGCAAGTTATTTTAGTTTTTCTGTTCTTGGTAAGAGTCAAGGTTCATTGTACTGATACTAGGTATTGTATCGGTAATTTACCAACATGGCATGATATGTTCAATATGGTACGGTATGCTTTCTATGCTGATAAAGCATCAAGAGATCTTTTTCTCATGCCTAGCTATGGTACTGCCTAAAATTAGGTGGTATAGATCAATATAACATGAAGATGTGTGGAACCAACGTGTTCCAACCTATATAGCCCTTATGCTATAATGAACCTCAGTACCGTATTGTATCTCACCGGTATAATATGGTACTCTCAGTATTGAGCGGTTAGGTTGGTGCATGCTGAACCATGCTAACGTGCTCAAAGAAAAAAGATCTTAGAATTAGATGGGTCTGCTTGTTTTAGTAAATTTAGCAAAGGATGAACCGTTTGTAGGAGCAGTCAATAAATAAATTATTTTGATCGAGGTCATCTTATAGGATAGGGCCATCCCAATTTTTTTTATGGAACAGGACGTGCCATCTTGTCCTGTCACCTTCCGACACTTGGGACACAAGGTGTTCTTAGATGTGTTGATTGGGACATTAGGATGATGGTGAGATAGTTCCGTCCCGATACTTGGTATATCAACCCATCCCAGCGTCTTACGGCACATTTATTTGAGACCTAAAACTTTGATTTTGATAATACAAAAAAAAGGAGATTAGCTCCTTTCAAGTCATTCCTTTTTTCTAGTCTTTCTTGCTTCTTTGTGCTTTTCTAATCCTATTTTGTTTCATTAACAATTTTTGCTCCTGCTTAAGTCAAAAATTTGCTATTCACTTTTATATCTGTCAGATTTTAAAACTGATGTTTTTATCAGATCATTCAAATCCAGCTTTTTTCCCATCTTTTTCTTCTTCATCTCTGTATTTTTCTATTCTTTTTTTATTACTTTCTTGAATTTTCAATTCTGCTGAGCGCTGAATTAAAATATCTAGTGCACAGCCTATACCTATGGTCTGATCTGTTAATGGTTCTCAATCTGAGTTCTGACATGAATGCTGTATCACACTTTTGTCAGTGAACTTCTTTTATGTTATTACTAAATTTTATTTCAAGTATTACTGCTTTATGTATTACTCAATCTGAAATCTGACATGAATACTATATTACTCTTTTATGTTATTATTAGATTTTGTTTCAAGTATTTATACCTAATCTAGAGATCTCTGCCTTCATGTCTTAAACAACCTTCCACCCAGCTTTTAAATCAAAAACAAATTTAGCTTATTGAATCCCCATTCTCAGATGACTTGTTTCATCTTTCCTATTACAATAGTTTCTATAAAAACCTGAAAATATTTCTGAAAGAACCGCTCAGACCTGGCACTTATCCAAAGAACTGAGGACCGGACAATCTATCAGCCTTTCTTACATCCTCTTGTCTGGTTTCTTTGTTTAAATATTATCCGGACAAAGGTTCTGAATTGTATGTATATATATTTGTCTTGAAATCTCAATGTGTTCTTTCATCAGCATTTGGTTTCCTAGCATTTTTTGTGAAGAGAATTTTATCCTAGCTTCAAACATCAAACAGATTCTGTTGGCCCTAATTGTGAACCCTTATTCTTCACTTACTAAACCAAGTCTTAGCATTTTGGGCCCATTCTTATGTATTGAGTTGGAATATTTTTTTGATTTAATTTGTTTCATGCTGGCAAATAGTTAATGACATCTCACTAAGGAAACTGCAGTTATGGTGCTGCTTAATGAACTTAACTGCGGAACACATTCCCTCACCCCTGCTAAGCAAACTTTGTGGTGACCTTGCAAGTGGCATTTCTTTCTTTTTAATGTCTCCAGTGTTTTGGGCTAAGACAGTTTACTTTTTAAACTTTTGGTTGCTTACTGCAATATTGTTATCATCGCTTTGTACTTGAATGATAATTATGTTAATCAATCTTAAGATTGAGTGACACAGTGTTCCTGAATAGGCATATGATGTGCATAGCTTTTATACAATAGGATTTATGATTCTTAAATGACAAAAATGACATCTGAACTGGCATATGGTGTGCAAAGCTTTTAAATAATTAAATTTATTACTTTCTTTGTTGACCGAGCAGGTTACGTTCTTCATCATCTTCTATCTGGTGTTTTCCACATTGTTTATTCTGGCATCTCGTGATGCTGCCACACTATCCTGGGAATGTGCATATCTGACCAATCTTCAATGAACCAGGAACATTTGTGCATTGCTTCAGTCTTATCATTAAATAGTAATATTTGTCGTTTCCAATTCTCATAACTGGGAAATTTACTTATTTTATATTCTTTACTAGAAGCATGTGCCCTACTCTTAGACAAAGATAGTTGTATAAAAATAATTTTTGTCATCTGGATTTATGTTGTAAGGAATCATTTTCTGTTCATTCTTTCATAAGAGTGTAGCCTATGAGACCTAAAATATCCAAGGGGTTTCTTTAGTTTTATTAGAAGTTAGGCTGCATTAAGCTAGAAAAGTAAATTGTAACTTTTAATACTGCTTTTATCATAGATCTACATACAACACTCCATGGGCTTGTCCATTATACAATAGACTCCATGCCATTAATTACAAAGTCCTTACTATAATTAACTATTATGATATTTAAAAGCAGAAATTATGGACATGTTTGCTTCTATGTTCACAAGGTTTGTTTGTTCAGAAGGTATCTTCCAGCCCCCGTATGTTCAAAGTGTATATACTGCTTAGACCTCGAAAACAGAAGGGTTTCCAAAGTTGGAAGTTAAAATCATTACAGTTTAAAGGGAAACATACAAATTTTGGTATAGCATTTGTCCTTGTTGTCATCCTCCTCGTCATCGTCGTTGTCATCGTATGCATGTATGTATGTATAGACATACACACACATTTATATTGGTGCAAAATGGTATGTGTTCATAACCTCCACTTTTGTCTTTCCTGAATTCACTATGGGGGAGAAGTGTGAAGTTTCTCCTGTGCAGCATTTGACATTGGGATTGTTTCTGGAAACATGATGTTCATTTCTTTTTCTTTTCCATTATCTTTCTGGAAAGTCTTATTCTATGTTATTTGTAACTTCTGAATCAACACAATTGTTTCTGTTGGAAATTGTCTCTACCTCTTTTTGCTGGATTTGCTTGTGGAGAAAATCTGGCACTGTCATATTTGGAGAAACTTGTTACTTTGTGGCACAGAGAACACACATAGATAACTTTCTTACGTTTTTGTTTTCTTGGCTTAATAGGATAATTTGTCTTTTCATGCTTTTACAGTTCACGCCCAAGAAAGGTGGAACACCGCGTAGGAATGAGATAGTTTTCATGTCACCAACAGGCGAAGAGGTCAAAAACAAGAGACAGTTGGACAATTATTTACGTTCGCACCCAGGAAATCCTTCATCCTCTGAATTTGACTGGGGCTCTGGTCTCTCTCTCTCTCTCTCTCTCTCTCTCTCACACACACACACACACACACACACACATACCCTCTACCTATACACAATCTTTGCATCATTCTGACATGGATTTTGAGCAGGTGAAGCCCCTCGGCGCTCATTGCGAATCAGTGAAAAGGTGAAGGCAACAGATATCCCTGAAGGTGAAAAGCCTAAAAAAGAGCGAGTAAATCAAGCTCAAAGATCATGGATAGTGAAAAAAAAGATGGTGATGCTGTGAATGAAGCTCCTGCTGTAGAGAAAGATACAATAGTTGAAGCTACAGTTGCAGTTGAAAAAATGAAAGAAGCTGAAGGGGGCAAGGAGGAGCCCAAAGAAGTCTCCATAGAAACTGCAGTGAAAGAGGGAGCTGTCAGGAAAGATTCACTAGATGAGACCAAAGAAAATATTGAAAAGAAAACTGAGAAATTAGAAGAAAGCAGTAAAGTCGACCCTGCTGCATCAGAGTCTGAAGCAGGTGAAAACAAAGATGAGCCTGAAACAGAAAAACCAGCTGATGCTGAAATACTGCCTCCAGAAACTGATAAGAAAGAAAGGGCCTCAGCTGGTAAAGAGATGAAGATCGGGGATTTGCCGAATAATGGAACCCACAAAGATAATGAAGCTGCTGCTCCCAAGGATGCACCTTCTGTGAACTGTGATGATGGCCAACATTAGCCTTGGGCCTCCCCAGATAATTGCTGAAACTCCTGAAACTTAGGCACTCAGGCTGTTCCTAGCTTTTTGGTTAGACCTAGTCTGAACATATAATTGGTGATGGGCATTGACCCAGTGTTATGTGGTATCCTTTTTGGATCTCCTGTATGGTGCAACCTTCTGTGTCATCACTGGGGTGTTATCTGAGAATATGCTCTGATACCATTTACCCTCACGTCCGAACTCTCAATATTCTTGACATATTTTGTGTTTTATTATTTACAGTATCCATGCATGACATGAGGCTGGACATAAAATCACTGTTATCACTTGTCTGGCTGGCAATCTTGTTTTCATTTAGCAGGTTTGCTTCTTGTGCTTTATAGGTTAGTACTTCATTTTTCTAGTCAATTGTTTGCCTGTTTGTTCATTATTGATGTCAGAGGCATGGTTTCAAATCTCAATATAATGGTGCATGGGATGGCAGGATGGCATACTGTCTTAAGAGTAGGGATGGGACCATCTTGTCGTTATCCCAGTGCCAATCTCTTGAAACATCCCTGATCCCAAGTATCCAGATGAGGCAGAACGGTGGCGCATTCTGTTTCATAAAAAATAAAAGAAAAATACTAGAATGGTCTTGTTCCACAATATTTGAAATCTTACTTGAAGGTAACATTTCTGTCAAGAACTTTTGGACATTTGGGGTTAGAATCTTCCTGGTGCATACTGTATGGATATGAATGGAGTTCATATATATCAGTGTTTTATTGCTACAGGTTGATTGGAGTCCACATATTAAGCAGTGATTTGAATATGTTTCCTTTCAAGCAAAATGTGGTTACCATGTGGAGAAATAAGTTATCGAGTTAAACATGCCACTGCCTGCTTGATGTTGTCTGCCTTTATTTAAACCCAAATCAAAGTATTGTTGATTCTCAATAAATAAGCTCTTAAGATTGTTGGAACAGTTATGATCCGTGTTCCCATAGGTCCAAGAGAAATTTGGGCTTATTCGAAAAGATTGGTATCCATCTTCAAGAAATTGAAGAATCTGGGACAGAATTTTCATTAGATGAACAAATTTATCTGAATATTTTTAGTGATCTTTTAATGTGCACCACCTTTAATAAGAGAATCCGCATTATTCTGATGGATTGCTCGTTTATTTGCTACCATACTGTCTGAGTTTCTGTTATCTAATTTGAGGTCCTTTCTGCTTTACTGCTCAAAATAGAATGAACTGGTCAAGGTAACTGATGCCCATATTCAATCAAAGAAAATTTCATCGCAAGGTCTGGTGCCACTCAGCCTGTTCCTGCTTCCTAGGGTAGCATTCCTCGCCATCATCAATCTTATTAATCTATCTTGTTTTGTGAATTTAATTTTTATTCCACTTTCTTCTTGCCCCTGTGAGATCTGGCCCTTTCCTGATCTAAGAGATGGTAGGGAGAGATTAGCCGTCGCTGATTGAGAAAGTATATGATGGACGGACCCTTCTGGCTGGGGTCGAGAATTTCCAAATCCACTGAAGCAACGACCGTTAAAAACAAATGATCTAAATATGAGAGTTCCATACCGTACTTTTACAAGATTAAAGGAGATTTGTTCCCCCTTTTCTTTTTTTTTATCTGAATGCAGAAAATAGAAAAATCTTTTAGTCAAAATTGGTAAACCAATTAACGAAGAATTTAAAGTTTCAGCTGCATCTATGGCTCATGTAAACAACATAGCCTGCATATAAAAAATTAATAAAAAGAGGGGAATGCTATGAGCGTCAGCTGCATGGGCCTTCTTTTTGTTTGTTTCTTGGCTCTTAGGAAAAGTTTTTGTGCACAGGAGGCAATATAAAGGCGCGCACCGGATGAGCCCATTGACGCACGCATGGGGGTACGCCGCGGCCAATGGGCCATGGCACGCGCGTGCGACCAATAACCATGTTCGATGCATGCCTTCGTGCATCAGAGGCGGTGCACAAAGACATTTTCTTGCTTTTGTTGCTTTTATCATTGGTCAAATATTGGATTGGAATTGTATAGAAGGGTCCAAAATGCTGAGGTGATTTACTTTTATAATTTTTCCTTAGTTAACTGTTTGATGCAGTCAATCCTTTGCATACTTAACAACTATCTAAATCAGAGAAACTTATATCAATCAAAAAGACTCATCAAGGGAATTTATATAATAAAGCACCATTGAAGATTGAAAAATAAAGGAGGAAAGTATGATCCCATTGAAAATCATAATTTGAAAAAGTATGAAATGTGATCTTTTAA
Organism: Calamus simplicifolius; assembly: GCA_900491605.1. NCBI lineage: Eukaryota > Viridiplantae > Streptophyta > Magnoliopsida > Arecales > Arecaceae > Calamus > Calamus simplicifolius. The sequence goes on from UESW01004208.1 coordinate 414,969, forward strand.
AATTCATAATTGTTGCCGCCGGGATCCGTCCTCCGACTCGGGCATGGTCGATCTCCTGGGGCGGACCTGCACATAAGTCCTCACGCGAGAGGCATTGGGGGTGGTCCTTCGCGGAAGACCCTCCGACGCTCAAGTCAGTGGGGGGAATCGGCAATCAATCAGAAAACGGGAGGTGGATCTCTCCGGAGTCTCTCCAGGGGCGGCCGATTGGGAGCTCCAGAGGGAGAAGCACCGACGAGCAGCTAGGGAGAGTGGGAGAGTGAGGGTGAGAGTGAGCGCATACCTGAGGGAATCTGGGAGTGTCATATTTATAGGTTGTCACCTGGACCTTGAGCGCCTTCTGGAAGGTTCAAAGGTTGTTAGGACACGGAGATGGATCAAATCAGGCTGTTGTGGGGCCGTTGGGATCCATATCTTGTTTGTTAAGGGATCGACGGCTAGGAGAGCTCCTTGATGGCTTGGGATCTGGTAGGTGCGTAGGTCCCAGGTAGCCGTATTAGGTTCTAGACCACTCTTCAACATAATTCTTTGCCTGAGATGCTGTTACGAAGCTCTCCTGCGCCAGGTTCCGTGGGGTGAGTATCGGATCATGGATCGCTCGGGAAGGATGAGCTACTGGAAGCTTGGAAGAGCTGAGCTATGGAAGCCCGGAGAAAGCCGAGCTATGGAAGCCTGGAGAAAGCTGAGCTATGGAAGCCCGGAGAAAGCCGAGCTACGGGGAGCTCGGGGGAGAGAGCTACGGAAAGCTCGGGGGAGCCGAGCTACGGGAAGCTCGGGGACATCATGGCGGGCGAAGGAATGGGGTCAGTCTTAACCTCCTCGCACGGATATTGATGCAATGATGATTTTACCCCCAACACATGCCCTCCACTCCCTAGTTCGAAGCGTAGGTTCGGGCATAGGGAGTATAAGTCCAGGTGGCACGCTTTGGATGGGACGATCTGGTTTAGATAGCCCGTGCAATGATGCCTAATTAATGCAGCGAGGTCATCATGCCTTCGTGGGTAAGGCTCCTCCAGGGTGACGGTTGGGGAAACACCACGTAGCAAATTCTGATTAACGCGGCGTTTATCGAGGCGGTTCCGGACGCCTCAGGTGAAGCGCCTCATCTTCTTAAGGTGGCTTCCTTAGGGGGGAAGCAAAGCGATAGCAGCACTGTATCTGTTTGCAATATCCTCTCATTCTGTTTCCTGGAGAGTCCCGTCTTCTGCGACATTTGCCGTTTCGTCTGGTGCTTTTTCGGCTAGGATGACGATGAGCCGGACGACGTAGCTACGGAGATCATTGCTGAGGATGTGGGAAGGATTCGCCAGAGGTATGGCATACCCCCAGATGTCGTTCTGCGATTGCCGGGACCTGAGCACAGGGTCTCGCAAGATCTGGAGCATGGGGTCTTCATTTACGAAGACAGCTTGAAAGCAGGCCTCTGGTTTCCTCTTCATCCCTTGGTGAAGGAAATCATGACACATTACAACATCTGTCCGGCTATGGTGGCCCCAAATAGCTGGCGAAGTATTATCGATTCATCTCAATGTGCCACCAGATTCGGATCATCGCCACTCTCCCTCTTTTCCGCGCCTGCTATCATCTGATACCCGAAGGAAATCGGAGTGGCCTTACATCGGACCTCGGAGGTCCTTCAGAATGATTGTGGATAAGCCATCCTCCATAAAGGGATGGAAGAGTCGATTCGTCATCGCTGAGGGGAACATTGGTTCCGACTTTCCTTGGAGATGGGGAAATTTCGTCCGGGATGCGAAAACATCCAGTTTTGTCGAGCGAGAGGAGAAAGATTTGGACGTCCTCCGTAATGGCCAGGTGTTCTCGGCCAATGATTTGCTATCGGAGGGTGCTCTTTTCGCGGCCGGGCTTAGTCCTCTGGATCCGCAAGGTGAGTCCTCCCTTTCGTCTTCTCCGTTGTTTGTTATCCAGGTGAACGTGTTTGGATTTAATTGTATACTTTTGCTCTTGTAGCCAAGAGGTCTGCGTTGTCAAGTCTTGTCAAGAGGAAGAGAGGCAAGCGCCTAGGGAGAGCAGTGGCGAGAGAAGTAGGCCCGAGATGAGGGCTCATACTTCCGTAAGATACTCGCCGGATGTCGGAGTGACCACGACGGGAGCGTCGAAGCAAGGGAGGATTTGGGGAGGACAGCTGGGATCCCTTGTCCCCTTGTGGTGGAACTATCGGATAGCTCGGATGAGATTCCATTGGCTCATCCGGCCGCATCCCCTTTGAAAGATGAGCCGGCGACGGATTCGGCGGAAGTCGTCGTTTCTGGGGGACTTTCCCCAACCACGGGTTTACTCCCGACCTCAGTAGGAGAGCAAAAGGGAGCGACCGCAGTTGGTGAGGTTCGGGGTGAGCTCCCTCTTGGGCCCCTTGCGGGAGAGTCCGGGGTAGCGACGTTGGGTCGCCCGCAGCGGTTCAAGAAGCAAGCCGGATAGAGGTTTCGGCAGAGCCTGCAGAGGAGATGCAGGTGACAGTGACCGAAGGAGACGGGTCGGAAAAGGGAGCGCGCGAGATGAGAGTCCCGCAATGGAGACTCCTTCAAGAAGGGTTTTGGGGAGGCTGGCGCTTGGGTTGGCCGAATTATCTAAGGAAGCTCAAGCCAGAGTTCTGATAGAAGAGGCTGGGAAGTTGAAGGCCTCTCAGTCGGAGGTCGCCCGGGTCGACTCCTTGGGTGGAGACGGCCAGCCCAGTAGCTCGAACATGGGCGTTGAGGAAGCGTTTTCTGCTTTAATGAGGTCGGCCTTGTACCCGGGTGCAGATCCCTTGGCGGACAAGTTTGCGGACTTGGAGTTGGTTGATGCCGCATTCGGGCAGCAGGGCGTGGCCGAAAGTGTCCATCTTCTTCCCGACATCGACAATCCGACCCTCATGAAGATGACACGGGCCTACGCCTCGCGGGTGAGTCACCATTCCTGGGTGGTGGATACTTTCCGGTTGACTTGATTGCATATTCTTACTCATTTTTTATCCTGAAGAGTGTTTTGCTTTCTCGGGCGATGTGCTGGCGTTTGAGTTTGGCGACGGGGGCCAGCATTCAGGCCAGGAGAGCCAGCGCCGAACTCCGATCGCGAGTAGAGGCGTTCGAGAAGTTTGAGGAACTCCTGGCCACTAGCAACAAAAGTTTGGCGGGGATGAAGGTCGTATCAGGCCGTCCTAGCCGAAGCGTCTAAGCAAAAGCGTAAAGTGGAGGAGTTGCAGGGGCTCCTGGCGAAGAACGATGACGCGTGCTTGGAGTTGGCTCGAGTTAAGTCAAAGCATTCTGAGGAAGTGGCGGAGATGCAGAAGAAACATAATGAGAGTCTGGGCCGGCTGGGGAAGGAGGCCGCCGACGAGAGAAAACGCTTGGCCAGAATGCTCGATGAAGTAGAGGAGAAGCTACAGCGGCGCAATTGCGAAGTCGCTGACTTGAGAGTCAGCGCTAAATGGCACGAAGGGATGATAGCCTGGCTGAGTGACGAGCTATCCCAAGCCCGGGGAGAGGTCGAAGATAAGTAGTTGAAAATTAACACTCTCCAAGAAAGGGTCGAGTTGGTTAGGGCCGATAAAGCGAGGGCCAGGGGTGAGGCCGAGGAGCTGACCAAAAGCTTGGCCCAACAAAAGGAGGAGGTACGATCCTATTCCCCTTTTTTAGTTTCCTTTGTTGGTTCCTCGTGGTGCCGACTGATTCTGGCTTTGCAGATGGCAAAATTAGAGCTGGACAATCGGGCTTTGCAAGGTGAGCTTGCATCTAGCCGAGGTAGGAGTTCGGAACTCGAGGCGCGGGCCGGCGAGTTCGAGGAGCAAACGTTTTTCTGCAGGCTCAGGTCGCGGAAGCTGAGAGGCAAGTTGCCTTATTGGAGCCAAGTGGCAGAGGCTGAGATGCAACTCGCCATGCTCAAGGGCGAATAGGACGTAATTGGTACTGACGCCTTCCAACTGGAGTGGAAGAATGCAGAGACAAGATATCCAGCGAGCATCCAGAATGGGATCTCTCTTTCCTGGATGCTGAAGCTCTTGATGCTGGTGACTCCAAGGGTGAAGAGGAGGACGAGTACATCGACGCTTCGGATACCGACCTTGGTGCCGCCCCGGGTCTCAGCGAGGCCGCAGCTTATGGAGGACATTCGTAGACTGCCGCCGAGGAGGCTAAGATATTCGAGAAGGGCGAATCAAGTCATGCCTTTGCAGATGTAATTGGGGGTTCTCCTGGAACTGACGCAGTTCCCGACCTTTAAAAAGTCACTTCTACGTTTTGCTTCTCGAGCTGTAATTCTGCCTGACGTTCTTTAATGAATGAACTTTCCGCTTTTATTTGAGTGCTTTTTCTTGGGCGGTCTTCTCTCCAAATTTTGCCCCAATCGCAAGCGACTTATGGCTTGTTGGCGCTGTTTGGTCGTTTTTATCTCAGGATCGAGGGAACGCATTGGCTGGGTCCAAGGCGGGGTGATAGCCTTGATTGGTGAACCGAGAGACGATCTGGTTCGGTTCGTGTTTGGGCAACAAATAGATTAAAACTTGAGGAATGAAGCAGGTCGGTTAAGGCCGACGGATAGGGTAGGTCGGCTAGGGCCGACGGCAAAGTAGGTCAGCTAGGGCCGACGGCAAAGTAGGTCGGCTAGGGCCGACAGGCAAAGTAGGTCGGCTAGGGCCGACGTGTGAAGTAGGTCGGCTAGGGCCGACGTGTAAGTAGGTCGGCTAGGGCCGACGTATGGGTAGGTCGGCTAGGGCCGACGGCGAAGTAGGTCGGCTAGGGCCGACAGGCAAAGTAGGTCGGCTAGGGCCGACGTGTGAAGTAGGTCGGCTAGGGCCGACGTATAAAGTAGGTCGGCTAGGGCCGACAGGTAAAGTAGGTCGGCTAGGGCCGACAGATGAGAGTGGTTCCAAAGTGGTGACGTGTGGCGGATTTTGTGTCGGTGGCTCGAGGGCCGATGGCTGGAGCAGGTAGATTTCTTGCTTGGATCGGTTTAAATACCGATGGGGGGTCCGGTTATCGTTGGCCATTTCATTCGACGACCTTTGCTAGCTTGATACGAGCTTGCACCGACGAATGGCTTCCAAGGATGGCGGAAGGCCAACCGGAGCACCAGCCGACGATGCCAACACTCGCTGGGGGGCTCGTAGGAGCCGCACTCAGACCGTCGTCGACGGGGAGGTCCTGGCCTCCTTGTTGGCGAGTCGACAACGACTCCAGGAGGCGACCGAGCAATATGTGATTGCCTCCACCAGGGAGATCATGCACCTCCGTGCGGTTAACGATCGCTTAGAGAGGCGCGTGGCATCTCTCCAACAGCAGGCGGGTAGCCTTGCGGCGGATCAGGGAGAACGGTCGGCGGTTCGAGAGACAATGGTGAGCCCCTGTGAGGGCTGATGTATTTTTCGTTTCTTTTGTCACTTCCTTTTTCGGTGAATGAAAGAATAGTTTGCGTAGCCTTCGCGTTCATTTTTGTTTTGAGATGTTCAATTTTGTTGCACAAGTTCTTCGAGCGATTAACTTCCTTGGGAAGCAATCGACTAACAATCGGTTTTTGTACTTTTTGCTGCCCTGCCGGTGCTCTGCCGTTCCGCAGGTAGATCGGTTTTTATTTCACCGAGGTTGATGATACGGCTCAGTGGGGAGCAAAAAGCTGCTCCACGCTTTCTGGAAGGCTTTTATGGCATTGGTCTTTTCCATGCAGGTCGTTTTAGCGTACGGTGCACGCACCCGTTTACCATTGGAGGATGTTACTTTCGTAGGACGATCTCCTGAACCTATCAGTTTCCGTAAGATCAGTGGGCGATTCTTTGCGTTTAATAACCGTGATTCGGGATCAAAAGGAAATCTTTGCATGCATCATGATTCAGGCGATGGGCTCGGCGCGCAGTGGGGCATTGCTTCCATCCTGGGAGGCCACGTGGAGGCATGGGCCAGGTGTTTCGAATCTCGGGCTTCCGGCCTTGATAGCTATTCCTGGTTCATTTTTGCCTATAAAAAGGGGGAAGAGGGGTCGTGTTAGGCCGTCCTCAAAGTTTCTTCCCCTTTGGAGTTTCCACTATGCTTATTTCTCTGGCGTTGCGAGTAGGAGGGTCGAGCTTTCCTTTCATAAGCCCTTCGCCTCCGGACAGCTGGGGCGATGAAGGAGCTGCTGGAGAGTGGTTCGCCCTTAGGGGACGAGCCCTGGAGATCATATGGAGAGCGCACAGGAGGGGCGCAGAGATCACACGGAGAGCGCACATATGTGCTTCCCGTGTGACCTTTGTGGTTCCCCTTGGGGACGTACGGTAGGAAGTGCACGCGGACTCCCCATGGGTTGTGTGAATTTCGCCTCCTCCCCTGGTTTGGATTCCTGGGCTTGCCCGCCTGGGGAATCTTTCGCCACATGGGAGGGGGTGATAGTGTGCCGCCCGCAGGTACCTTGCCTTTGAGTTTGGGCAAGTTGGGGTGGTACACACTCGATTTGGGAGAGCGTTCCGGCGCCAGGGTCCGCGGCTTCCTACCTACTCGTCGGGGGCCTCTTGGTTGGGTGGTTAGGGGTAATATCCCGTCCACCCTTTTCAATCACTATGATATCTCGGTTGGGTCACCGAGATATCATTATTTACCGAAGCTGGCCGCAACGGTTGGTCCATGTCGCCCGCCCATTATCAGCTCGAGCTGACTGTTTGTGGTTTATCTGGTTCGTTGGTCCAGACGCCGGAGCATCACAGTTGCCCAGGTCTGCTTTGGAGCAGTTGCCCGAGTTTTGTGCTTGTCTTTATTTTATGCATTTCAATGCTCTTGTAACGCCTCTCAGGCATTTGTAATTGGCTTTGATGGCAACGAAATAAAGAAAGTTTTGCTGTTTCTCAACCTCTATTTCTCCTGTGCCAAGTTGCTGTTGTTGGTCGTGGGATGCAAGGACGTCCCGTTCGTTTTTAGGCGAGGATCCCACGCTATCCGAACTAGTCGGGGCTTGCAAGCTGCCCTGGTCCAGACGGAGGTTTAGAGGTTGTTCGGTGGTAGAATACGTTCCTTAACTTGGTCCGAAGCTCGAGATTTATGCCTCGACCCCATTGGAGTCCGAGTATTTATGGCTCGGCCTTGCCGAGGTTCGAAGAATTTGTTGCTCGGCCAGCCGAGGTTCGGAGGATTTGTTACTTGGCCCAGCCGAGGTTCGGAGAATTTGTTGCTCGGCCCAGCCGAGGTTCGGAGGATTTTTACTTGGCCCCGCCAGGGTTTGGAGATTCGGGGCTCGGAGAAGTGACTTAGTCGCCACCATGAGTCATAATGCTAGGTCCCTGCGGTGTTTGGTGAGGGGCGTCAAGGTGGAACGGGCGGTACATGGTCACGCCCTCCATTTATGACGCGACCCCTCCCGAGGGGACGAATTACTGTTAGGCGCTGGAATTCTTTCTTTTCCACGCTTCCCGAAAGGCGGCCAGCTTAAAAGAGCTTGGGGAAGTGTTGGGAGCATTTATTACGGGGGCCGGTAGATCGGGAGATACTCCGTTCCTAGGGGGTTCCCGAACAGTCCGTCCGCATTACCGATTTTGCTCGGGATGGGGCATGACCCTTCGGATTCTGCAGGGCCAATTAAAGCGATGATACGTGGCGAGTTCTCACAGGTTACGGTCCGACTGACTGAAATACTCGCTTGACAAGTATAAATACGAACGGGGGGTGCTGGTTTTCGCCACCCCTCTGGTTTAGTTTCAAAATAGTTTTCGTCATGGCTTCTCAAGGAGGAGAGCGATCATCTGACGATCTAAGGGCGGTGATCAACGGCCTGCTGCATCCGGTGGGGGGTCGTCCCACCATTACAGTTGACGGGCTGGCCTTGGCGTCGGCCCTCGCGAGCCGCCAGCGGCTCGAGAGGGTCGTCGAAGAATATGTCGATGTTACCACGAGGGAGGTCGAGGCTCTACGCCGGGTGGCGGACCGGCAGAAGGAGGAAATAATGTCACTCCGCCAGCAAGTCGCCGAGCTTTTCCAACGCCTGGAGGACTTGCTGGCTTCCGGGAGTGATAGCGAGCTCTAGCAAGGGCTTCTTCTTCTTTTTTTCTTTTTCTTTTCTTTTGCCGTTGTCTTTCCCCCCTTTTTAATTAATGAATATAAAGTTTTATCATACTGTGCATTCCGCTGTTCCCAGAACATTTGCGAACGTTGGTTGGGTCTTTCCGGTCACCCAAGTCCGAGCCAGGTCTTGTGAGACTACGGTCGGGCCTAATTAGGGCGTGCGAGCCACTCGAATCCGGACGTAGCTTAGGGGGACATTTAGGTCGATCGGGCTTATGAGCTACCCGAACCTAAGCTGAGTTATGCACATTGTTTAGGTCGGCCGGGGCTTATGAGCTGCCCGAATCCGAAACAAGTTTTCCTGGGGGACACCGGTCTCTGCCCGGACCAGCGGCGGACCTAGGCGATCCTTTAGAAGGAGTCCATTTACTTCCTCCGGAGTATCAGGAGGTCTTTGTTTTCGTGCTCATTTGTAGGGTATTCGAGAAGTCACCCTGCTTCGAATGATGTCCTGGAGTGCGACTAAGGCGCGAGGACTTCGCTCCTTCGGCCAATGGTCTGGCAGTCGAACGCGACCAGGGCCCGAGAGTGTCACTCGGTAGGCCCGAGGAGCTTGATAGCTAAGGTCGCTCCCTGGCTTTGGCCGAGGTTTCGAGCGAAGGGTGTAGTCCTTGGCTTTGGCCAAGGTTTGGAGAATTTGCTACTCGGCCCAGTCGAGGTTCGGGGAATTTGTTGCTCGGCCCAGCCGAGGTTCGGAGAATTTGTTGCTCGGCCCAGCCGAGGTTTGGAGAATTCGTTGCTTGGCCCAGCCGAGGTTCGGAGAATTTGTTGCTCGGATAGGTAACTCGGTCGTGCCGAGGATTGGTGAGCAGGACCTATTTCTTTTCGCAATCTTTGGCAATGTAATGCATGATGATTCACGTTGCAAATTACGAAAACACGTGCCGACAGGAAAGTATAATAAGGTATATCAAAATGGACTTGTAGAAGACATACCCTATTGATAATACTTACGGAGATTGTCCGAGTTCCACATCCGGGGGACAGGCTTTCCGTTTAGATCTTGCAGCTTGTAGGTTCCCGGTCCGATGATCTCCGCTACCTGGTATGGCCTTCCCAGTTTGGTGCCAGCTTTCCTTGTTCCAGTGGTTTGGAAACAGAGGCTTTCCGGAGAACAAGGTCGCCAGCAGGAAGGCTTTCCCTTTGACTCTGGAGGCGTGGTAGCGGGCCACCCTTTGTTGATAGGCAGCACTCTGATCCGGGCCTTCTCTCTAATCTCCTCTATCAGGTCGAGGTTGGTGCGGAGCTGTTCGTCGCTAGCTTCCTCTGAGTAGCTTTCCACCCGCAGCGAAGGGAGGCCTATCTCTACAGGGATAACGGCCTCCGTGCCGAAGGCCATCCAGAATGGGGTTTCACCTGTGGGGACTCTCGGGGTGGTGCGGTAGGCCCATAGGACGTGGTGCAACTCGTCCGCCCACCTGCCTTGGGCTCTGGAAAGACAAGCTTTGATCCCTTGAAGCAGGGTCCTGTTGGTCACTTCGGCCGCTCCGTTGGCTTGCGGATGCTCGACCGAGGTGAGGTGGTGACGGATTCCATGCTCTCGCAGAACTGGCGGAACTTAGGGTTGTCGAATTGCTTGCCGTTATCGGTGATTATAGTATGCGGGAGGCCGAATCGGCAGATGATGGACCTCCATACAAAGTCTCTGGCCCGTGCCTCGGTTATTTGTGCAACGCCTCGCCTCGACCCATTTAGTGAAGTAGTCGATGGCGACGAATAGAAATTTCCGCTGCCCTGTGGCAAGCGGGAATGGGCCGAGGATGTCCATCCCCCATTTGGCGAAGGGCCAAGCGGAGGATATAGGAACCAGGTCGGCGGAGGGAGTCTTTGAATGCTTGAGTGCCTCTGGCATGGGTCGCAAGCTCGACTAGATCGTCTGCATCCTTCTGCATAGTCGGCCAGTAGTAGCCTTGTCGCAGCACCTTGTGGCATAGGGACCGGCTTCCCAGATGGTTGCCGCAAATCCCTTCATGCACTTCACGGAGAGCATAATCCGCTTCGGACGGGCGGAGGCATCTGAGCAGTGGCATGGAGAAGGACCGTTTGTAGAGTTGATCGTCGATCAGCACGTAGTGGGTGGCCTGCAGCTTTAGCTTTCTAGCCTCTCTCCGGTCGGGCGAAGCGACCCTTCTTTGAGATATTTCAGAATGGGATCGAACCATGATGGTTCGGCTTCAACTTGCATTATTCGGTCGGCTTCCGCGATGCTGGGCTTCTCCAGGGTCTCCAGGTGGAACTTTTGTTCGGCGTCCATTGATTCCGTGGTCGCCAATCGGGACAGTAGGTCGGCGGGCATTCTCGGATCTGGGAATCTGAGTGACCTCAAACTCGGAAAAATGGGGAAGCAGGCTCCGCACCTCTTGAAGATATCGAACCATGTTTGGCTCCCGAGCTTCAAACTCTCCTCGCATATGGCTAGCCACTAGCTGCGAGTCGGTGAAGGCATTAAGTTTTTCCACCTTCAGGTTGCGGGCGATTCGGAGACCGGCCAGCAGGGCTTCGTACTTAGCTTCGTTGTTGGAGGCCGGGAAAGAGAACCGGATGCCATATTCAAAGTTCCCCCTCCGGGCTGGTGAGTACCAGGCCGCACCGGAGCGATGAGCGTTAGATGACCCGTCGACATGGAGGAGCCACCGGGCTCCAGATTTTGGTTCTTCGGGGGAGTCTAGGGTGGAACCATCCTCCGGGATGGTACACTCGAGGAGGAAATCGGCTAGCACCTGAGCTTTGATGGCTGGGCGAGGCTGAAAGTGGATGTCATGCTCACTCAACTCGACGGCCCACTTGGTCATTCTTCCCGATGTCTCGGGCGGTGGACCACCGCCTTGATGGGTTGGTCGGTCAGGACCGTCACAGAATATGCCTGGAAGTACGGTCGCAGCTTCCGAACTGAGGTGATTAAGGCCAACACCATTTTTTCAATCTGCTATATCTTGTCTCCGCATCGCGGAGTAGCCTGCTGACATAGTAAATCGGCTTTTGGACCTTGCCTTCCTCTCTGACCAGCACCGAACAGACGCACCTTCTGAAACAGCCAGGTACAAGAACAGGGTCTCACCTGGGCTTGGACTGCTGAGGAGTGGGGGCGAGCCGAGGTATTTCTTGAGATCTTGAAATGACTTTTGGCATTCAGTCCACCGGAAGTTCTTAGCCGACCGGAGGGTTTTGAAGAAGGGGAGGCATCTCTCGGCCGAACGTGCCACGAAGCGGTTGAGGGCCGCTATCCTCCCAGTTAGGCGCTGGACCTCTTTGATAGATGCCGGGGGCGCCATTTGTTGGAGAGCTTGAATCTTCTGGGGGTTAGCTTCGATACCTCGCTGGGAGACCATGAAGCCGAGAAACTTCCCGGAGTTAACGCCGAAGGCGCATTTGGTCGGATTGAGCCTCATCCCATACTTGCGCAGCATTGCAAAGCTCTCTGAGAGGTCCTCGACATGCTGTGATGCTTCTTTGCTCTTGACCAGCATGTCGTCCACGTACACCTCCATATTCCGGCCGATTTGCTCCTTGAATACTTTGTTAACCAGCCTTTGGTAGGTGGCACCTGCATTTTTAAGACCAAAGGGCATGACGCGGTAACAGTAAGTACCTCGGTCGGTTATGAAGGCGGTCTTTTCTTCATCCTCGGGGGCCATCCGGATCTGATTGTAGCCTGAATAAGCATCCATGAATGACAGCATTTGGTGACCTGAGGTGGCATCCACAAGCTGGTCGATCCGGGGAAGAGGGAAGCTGTCCTTCGGGCAGGCTTTGTTGAGGTCGGTGAAGTCGATGCAAATCCTCCACTTGCCGTTCGACTTCTTCACCATGACGACGTTTGATAGCCAGCTTAGATAATTTACCTCCCGGACGAAGTTTGCCTTGATGAGTTTGTCTACTTCTTCTTCAATGGCCTTTTGTCGTTCCGGGGCAAAGCTCCTCTTCTTCTGCTTGACGGGCCTGTGCATCTCGTCCACGTTGAGACGATGGACGAGAACCTCGGGCTGATCCCCGGCATGTCAGAGGCGGACCAGGCGAAGACGTCAGCGTTGCTTCGGAGGAACCTGATCAATCTGTGCCGAGGTTCGCCCTTGAGCAGCGACCCGATTTTTATAGTTCGGTCGGGGCGAGCTCATCCAACGGCACCTCCTCCAGCTCCTCTGCTGGTTCTCCTCGTTGTTCGCGAAGTCCTCCCGAGAATCTAGCCCATCAACCTCCGGCACTTCTGGACTGAAGGCTTAGTAACGAAGCATTGCCGAGCCATGGCCTGACTTCCTCGAACAACTCCAACTCCCTGCTCGGTGGGAAATTTCATGGATAAGTGTGGGATGGAGACAACTGCCTTGAGGGACATTAGGCCGGGCCTGCCGAATATTGCATTGTATGGGGACCTGAGTTTGGTCACTAGGAAGTCCGTGTAAACAGTGGCCACAAGGGGCCAGGCTCCTACGCGGATTGTCAGGGTGACGACCCCTTCCGGGATGATGACGTCGCCTGTGAATCCCATTAGGGTGGAATCCACGGCTCGAAGGTTTTCCATGAGTAGTTTCATCTTGGCAAACACATCGAGGTACAAACATTCACCGAACTTCCACTGTCAACAAGGATCCGCTTACATCATAGTTATTCAAATTGAGGGATACAACTAATGCATCATCATGGGGGAACTGTATCCCTTGGAGATCATCGTCGGAGAAAGAGAGCTCGCCCATCCGCGCCTTCTTTGGCGCTGATCCTTCACCATCGTTCCTGGGGCTCGACCCGCCGGCCTCTTCGATCATGTTGATGCGGCCGATTACGGGTGGATTTGGCGGAGGAGGAGGTTGTTGAAGTTCGGGCTGGCGGTCACCTCCTTGTCCTGGCTCGGGCGCCCTCCTGAACTGATTCAGTCGTCCCCGCTGGATCAGCCTCTCGATTTCATTTTTCAGCTGCCAGCATTCTTCAGTATCGTGGCCGTGCTCCCGTGGTAGCGGCAGTACTTGGTGGGGTCTCTTCGGGTCGGGTTCCCTCGGAGAGGAGCTGGCCGGGGGAGCTGGCGTTCTATCTCCATGAGGATCTGCGCCCGGGGCACGGTCAATGGAGTGTAGCGATCGAATCGCCTGGGTGGGCTCCGGGAGCGATTCCTTGGCGGCAGTGGGGGAGCTCTTTGGCGGCGAGGTGGACTTGGCCGACGGGCGGGACGGTGCCTGTCGGGACCTTTGGGCTCCTTCTTCTTTGCCAGCTCGGTGCGGGCAACTCTCCGCGATTCTTCGACCCTAGCGTATTTGTCCGCCAGGGCCATCATATCAGAGAGGTTAGGGGGTAGCTGACTTCCATCGCCAGGTAGAAGTCGCTTTCCTTTGAGACTCCCCCCGCCAAAGCGGACATAGCCACCTCATGATTAAGGTGGTCCACCTCCAACATGGCCTTATTAAAATGGCCAAGATAATTTCTCAAGGACTCCCCCTCTCTCTGCTTGACTTCGGAGAGGGAGTCAGATCTTCGTCGGTGGCGGCGGCTGCTGACGAACTGGCCAATAAAAAGACGGCTCAGCTCGTCAAATGAATCAATGGAACCTGGCTTTAAGGCATTGAACCAGGTTCGGGCAGATCCTCTGAGGGTGGAGGGGAAAGCGCGGCAGAGGATCGCGTCGGATGCTCCGTGGAACATCATTATTGACCGGAAGCTGCTGAGATGGTCGTCCGGGTCAGAAGAGCCGTGGTAGGGTTCGACGGCCGGTAGCTTAACATGGGAGGGAATCACTTCCTCCATAATCCCTTTGGAGAAAGGGATGCCCTGCTCCGCTTTGGGCTGAGGCGGATGGGCCTGCTTGGCAGCGTCCAGCTCCTGACGCATCTCCTGGATCTGCCGACGGATCTCCTCTTCAGCGGTTAGAGGAGGAGCTGGGCGAGAGGATCGCAGGGACGACGTCGAATCATGGTGGGAGGACACTGGGGAGAGGGACCGGGCTCACCGAGATCTGGGAGGATCCCTATCGTAGCCTCGCGGGACTGGTTTGTCCCCTCTGGGTCGATGTGGGGGGTCCGCGGCTTCATGCGGACTGGAGGAGGAAGTCGCCGGCGAAGAAGGAATCGCGGCCTCCTTATGAAGTGTGGAGCGGGAGGAGCTGTGAAGCGCTCCTGGACCAGGTGGTCAGGGCCTGGACTTGCTGGACCAGCGAGGCGAACTGGTCCTGGGTCACCGGGATGGCTGGCGTGACGGGGTTTCAATTGGTGGAGGCTGTGGCGCTACACTGCTCACCGGATCAGGCCTCTGGGAAGCAGCCTGATCTTGGGCTTCAGAGGTTGCTCTTCTCCGATTGGCATTAGAGAGGTTCTACTCCAGATCGAGATCCTTATCTCCTTTTTTCAAGTTTTAATGGGACTTGAAACCCTTCCTCTAGCGCCAATCTGTTGCCGCCGGGATCCGTCCTCCGACTCGGGCGCGGTCGATCTCCTGGGGTGACCTGCACAAAAGTCCTCACGCGAGAGGCGTTGGGGGTGGCCCTCCGCGGAAGACCCTCCGACGCTCAAGTCAGTGGGGGGGAATCGGCGATCAATCAAAAAACGGGGAGGTGGATCTCTCCGGGGAGTCTCTCCTGGGGCAACCGATCGGGAGCTCCAGAGGGAGGAGCACCGACAAGCAGCTGGGGAGAGTGGGAGAGTGAGGGTGAGAGTGAGCGCATACCTGAGGGAATCTGGGAGTGTTATATTTATAGGTTGTCACCTGGATCTTGAGCGCCTTCTGGAAGGTTCGAAGGTTGTTAGGACACGGAGATGGATCGAATCAGGCCGTTGTGGGGCCGTTGGGATCCATATCTTGTTTGTTAAGGGATCGACGGCTAGGAGAGCTCCTTGATGGCTTGGGATCTGGTAGGTGCATAGGTCCCAGGTAGCCGTATTAGGTTCTAGACCACTCTTCAACATAATTCTTGCCTGAGATGCTGTTACGATAGGTCTAGGCTCTCCTGCGCCAGGTTCCGCGGGGTGAGTATCGGATCATGGATCGCTCGGGAAGGACGAGCTACTGGAAGCTTGGGGAAGCTGAGCTATGGAAGCCCGAGAAAGCCGAGCTATGGAAGCTCGGGGAAGCCGAGCTATAGAAGCTCGGGGGAGACGAGCTACGAGAGGCTCGGGGGAGCCGAGCTATGGGAAGCTCGGGGAGCCGAGCTATGGGAGCTCGGGGGAGACGAGTTACGAGAGGCTCGGGGGAGACGAGCTATGGGAAGCTCGGGGAACCGAGCTACGGGGAGCTTGGGGAGACGAGCTACGAGAGGCTCGGGGAGACGAGCCATGGGAAGCTCGGGGACATCATGGCGGGCGAAGGGATGGGGTCGGTCTTAGCCTCCTCGTACGGATATTGATGCAATGACGATTTTACCCCCAACAATAATAAACTAAGGTGGTATGAGTAAACTTACTCATAAAAATTATTATATTGATGTGCACTTATTAAAAGAGGAACATAATGCGATACTTAGCTTATGGGCACCGAAAAAAATTAAATCTTGAAGTTTATTTTCAACCATGTTAAATAATGCATTTCAAAGCACATTAACATTAGTTCGCGAAAAGAAACTCCACCAGCATTGATATAACTATAAATTTTAAGAAAATATATTTTCATTATATCTGATATTAAATTATCTTTTTGGCATATCTTGTATCACTACTGAAAATAAGGATAGATGAAAAATTACAGAGGATGATTTATTACAGCTAACCAGAAATCAGAGAGGATAATTTATCAACTCCAAAGGAAGGTAGTCAGAAGATGGAGCATAATTCCACTACCATTTCAAGCAAGGCCAAAACCTTGGCACATACTTACACAAACAGCACGCATGATGCGTTATCAAAGAATTTAGAAATTTGTGAAGCATAGCAAAAGCTCTCACAAGAAAAGGCAATCTCCAATCGCGCGCGAGAGAGAGAGGCAGGATTTTTAGCAACAAATGGGGCACAGAATCAATCCATTCTCATTGCAACGGTTGCATAGTACGTGCATCATCATCACATTCTCACCACCATAGAGCTTGTGACGGCCACTGCACTCGGAGCAGATCACAAACCTCACTCCATCGCACCTCTCGCATGGCGTTCCACCAGACAGGTCCAGCGGCAGCCCCTGCACCAAAGGCAGCAGCTTCCCCTGCTCATGGAGTCTCAGCACCTCGTCGGCCCCTCCTACGTATCTCCCCTTTATGAACAGCCTTGGGGGGATCGCCCGCCCCCCTAACACCCTCCAAAGCTCCTCCCTGAATTCCATGTGCATCGATACATCTCTCTCCAAGAACGCAAGTCTCAAGCTCTGCAGCAGAAACCTGATGCTGTTACAGTCCTCCAATGTTTTCCTCACCCCACCGAGGGTCGTCGTGTATAGAACTATAGTTCCCATCCCTACTCCTGGAAGAGGTTCTTCTTCTTCTTCTTCTTCTTCTTCATCGATATGGGATTCTTCTTCTTTTGTCACCTTTGTCTTCTTGCCCTTAGCTTCTTCTTCATAGCTTTGGATGTGGTCCATCACTGCCTGCTCGAATGCGGCGAGAAGGTCTGGGTCAAACAGCTTGTCAGAATTGCGATCCGGTTGTTGTCCGAATGTTGGCCCATCGAGCTCGGAAATACGGTTTCCATTGCCGAGCTGAATGGAGTTGTCTCGTTTCTTGTTCCATGATGTTGGATATTTAGGCGGCGAGACCGGTCTGATGTTCTCTTTGTTGCCACCGAGCTCCAGTTCGTCGTCTTCAAGATCTTTCATGAGCTCGGCAACATCGATGACTTGAGTTTGGGAGGGGGAGGGTGAGGGTGGGAGGGAGGCCTTGAGGTTAGAGTCTTCTTCTTCTCTGGTAATGGTGAGATGGCAGTGGATCCGGCCTGGGTTGGGAGGAGGGGAGTCGTGAAGTAATCCATCGGACGCTTTCAAGCGGAGGACTCGGCCTTGTTTGAGGTGACCGGCATGGGGAATGGACTTGAGCTTCTTCAGGATCCTGCCTTTCATCGCCTTCATCTCTACTCTCCCCACTCTGATTACCAGAATCTAATATTGAATAAAAGTTTAGATGTTTTGGACGAAAAAAGACAAGAAGTATAAGAAAAGGGGATTGTGTGAAGGAAGACTGGAACGATTTAATTTTAGTGAAGTTATGCAAGAAGAAGAAGAAGAAGAAGAAGAAGAGGGGATTGGGATTAGAGGGAAGTGGAGAGAGAGAGAGAGATCGGAAGAAGCCAGGCCACGCCTAGCTGCTTTTTCTGAAGCAGTGGTGCCAACGGCTATAAAAGTTAGCGGTTCAAAGATCGCAAAAGTGATTGTCAATAAAGAAAACGAGCTATTCCTGTGTGCGCAACGGTCATCACTCCAGAAAATTCTATTCAACCCGCAAGATTTGCTCAAGAGCCTTCTCATTTTAAATTTTTTATTTTTTACTCAGTAACTTCGCTAATTACTCAATAGCTCCCCCTAATTACTAAACTACCCCTTCTCTCTTTGCCCCCTACCCCCACCTCCCAAATTTTCTCAGCGCACCCCCTTGCCCTTGCTCGAAAGCCCACCTCCTTCCGTTGATCACCTCACTCCCTTCTCCTTCTTGGCACTGGCAAGTAGCCTCCCGATGAGCTCCTTCCCCGGCACTGGCGTGCACAGCCTCCCTGGCACTATCTTCTTCGGCACCGGCACTTATCTTCTTCGAATCCGAGAGTCCCTGGCCTCCTTCCCTCCCTCCCTCGCCTTCGCCTCCTTCCCTCCCTCCCTCCCTCCCTCGCCTCCGCCTGACCTTCCTCGCATGGCCAATAAGTCGAGCTTCCTTGTCTTCGCCTGATCTTTCTGTTCGGCCCTGGTGGGTCAAATAGAAAGGCTTTGTTCGGCCCAAAAGGTTGAATAGAGAGGCTCTGTTTGGCCCGTTGGGCCGAACCGATTGTCTCTGTTCGGCCCTCTAGCCTAACAGAAGCTCTTTTGTTTGGCTTACTGGGCCGAACAGAGTTTTTTTAATAGTAAATATATATTATTAATATATTGAATAATAAAGAGTTATTATTAAAGAGAGTTATTTTAATAATAAAGATTTATTAAAAATATTTTAATATATCATTTAAAATCTTTTTATCAAGTGAGTTTATGTTATTTTATTAAATATTTTTATTAACTTTTTTAAAGAAATAAAATATATATCACTATTTGATTACTATTATTTCATTATTTTAGATTTTGTGATGAAAATCATGGGGACTAAATAAATTTTAATACAAAAAAAAATTTAAATCAGCTAAAATAACTTATTTGTTATATAATAATTTGAATAGATACGATTATTATTTTTCATTCAAGTGCAATAATTTCTCACCTACTATACCATATTTCAGATATTAATCATAGATACATTTATGATTTTATTTTAATCTTGTGTATTAATGTTGATTAATGCCATGTTTCAGATATGGATGCTGGTCCCTTACGATTTAGACCCACAGCGTCTGCCATGAGACATCATGGCAGGCATGCTGAGCCTGAGGTTCCTGTTGCACGTTGCCTCAGCTGAGACAGTAGACGAGAACATCCTAGCTATGGATGGTGATGATGAAGTAGACGGGCCTTATCCAGGCGGTCCAGAGGATGAGTATGTCCTTAGTAGTTTCAGGACACATATAACAGCCTTCAGCTGGAAGCAACATGCATTGTTTGTTTATTTTTCTATTGTATGTTCTTTAATGTATTATTATGATGTTGTATTATTATGATGCTGTTATATAATTTATTCATGTTATCCATTTATATTTTACAGGAACGGACCCCACTGAAGCGCATGAATCATGCTGCCAAGGTAGGTGAGTGGCAGTGGTGGGCATCAGGGCAATCAAATAAGAGATTTAGAGAAATAGTTCAACAGTCGGGCCTGGTTGAACTAGTGCACTGCTCTTATCGGTTCACCGATAAGATTCTTGTCTCGGGCTTTGTAGAAAGATGGCAGCCCGAGATGAACACCTTCCATCTTTCCTTTGGCGAGATGACGATCACGTTGAATGACATTGCCGCCATATTAGGGATTAGTGTCATAGGTGCCTCAGTGTCTCTGTCATGTGATAGGATGAGTGATCGGATGCTAAGGACCTACTAGTGGAGCTATTAGGTGTGTCATAGGTAGACGCGCGTCAGGAGATGCTATCAGTACGCGGTCAGTCTGTGAGGTTAGAGTGGCTGAAGAGTCATTTTCATGCTGTATCTGATAGAGATAGCTACCATAGGATAGAGTGTGCAGTGCAAGGGTATTTGCTATTTTTGTTAGGGTTAACACTCTTTGTTGATAAGAGCGGGACGAGGGTGCCTATAGCTTATCTTTCGCTACTTCTTGATCTGGATAGGGTGAGCACATATGCCTGGCTCAGGCGCCCTCCTGAACTGATTCAGTAGGCCCCGCTGGATCAGCCTCTCAATTTCATTTTTCAGCTGCCAGCATTCCTCTGTGTCGTGGCCGTGTTCTCGGTAGCGGCAGTACTTGGTGGGGTCCCTCCGGGTCGGGTTTCCTCGAAGAGGAGTTGGCCGAGGAAGCTGGCGCTCTATCTCCATGAGGATCTGCACCCGGGGACAGTTAGCGGAGTGTAGCGGTCGAATCGCCTAGGCGGGCTCCGGGAGCGATTCCTCGACGGCAGTGGGGGAGCTCTTTGGTGACGAGGGGGACTCGACCGACGAGCAGGTCGGTGCCTGTCGGAACCTTTGGGCTCCTTCCTCTTTGCTAGCTCTGCGCGAGCAACTCTCCGCGATTCTTCGACCTTGGCGTACTTGTCTGCCAAGGCCATCATATCGGAGTGGTTTGGGGGGTAGCTGACTTCCATCGCCAGGTAGAAGTCGCTTTCCTTCGAAACTCCCCCATCTAAGGCGGACATAGCCACCTCATGATTGAGGTGGTCCACCTCTAGCATGGCCTTGTTGAAGCGGCCAAGATAGTTTCTCAGGGACTCCCCCTCTCTCTGCTTAACTTCAGAGAGGGAGTCGGATCTCCGTCGGTGATGGCGGCTGCTAACGAACTGGCCTATAAAAAGATGGCTCAGCTCGTCGAATGAATCAATGGAGCCTAGTTTCAAGGCGTTGAACCAGGTTCGGGCAGATCCTCTGAGGGTGGAGGGAAGGCGCGGCAGAGGATCGCGTCGGATGCTCCGTGGAACATCATTATTGACCGAAAGCTGCTAAGATGATGATCCAGGTCAGAGGAGCCGTGATAGGGCTCGACGGCAGGTAGTTTGATATGGGAGGGAATCACTTCCTCCATGATCCCTTTGGAGAAAGGGATGCCCTGCTCCGCCTTGGGCTGAGGCGGATGGGCCTGCTTGGCGGCATCCAGCTCCTGACGCATCTCTCGGATCTATCGACGGATCTCCTCTTCAGCGGTGAGAGGAGGGGGGGAGAGCGTAGGGACGGCGTCGAATCATGGTGGGAGGACACCAGGGAAAGGGTCCAGGCTCATCGAGATCTGGGAAGATCCCGGTCATAGCTGCCTCGCGGGACCGGTTTGTCCCCTCTGGGTTGTGGGGGGTCCATGGCCTCATGCGGACCAGAGGAGGAGGTGGCCGGAGAGGAAGGAGCTGCGGCCTCCTTATGAAGGTGCGGAGCAGGGGCGGCTGTGAAACGCTCCTGAACCAGATGGGTCAGGGCCTGGACCTGCTGGACCAGCGTGGCGAACTGGTCCTGGGTCATCGGGATGACCGGCGGCGACGGGTCTCAACTGGTGGAGGCTGCGGCGCCGTATTGTTCGTCGGATTAGGTCTTTGAGCGACGACCTGGTCTTGGGCTTCAGAGGTTGCTCTTCTCCGATTAGCCATTGGAGAGGTTCTACTCCAAATTGAGATCCTTATCTCTTTCTTCAAGTTTTGATGGGACTTGAGGCCCTTCTTCTAGCGCCAATATGTTCGCCGGGATCTGTCCTCCGACTCGGGCACGGTCGATCTCCTGGTCTGGGTTTCCTCCTGGGCGGACCTGCACAGAAGTCCTCGCACGAGAGGCGTTGGGGGTGGCCCTCTGCAGAAGACCCTCCGATGCTCAAGTCAGTGGGGGATCGGTGATCAACAGAAAATGGGGAGGTGGATCTCTCCGTGGAGTCTCTCCAGGGGCGGCCGATCGGGACCTCTAAGGGAGCACCGACGAGCAGCGGGGGAGAGCGAGAGAGTGAGAGTGAGACGGGAGCAGTAGGCGCATACCTGAGAGAATCTGGGGGTGTCGTATTTATAGGCAATCACTTGGATCTTGAGCGCCTTCTGGAAGGTTCGAAGGTTGTTAGGATACAGGAATGAATCGAATCAGTCCGTTGCTAGGCCGGTGTGATCCGTATCTTGTTTGTTGAGGGATCGACGGCTAGGAGAGCTCTTTGATGGCCTGAGATCTGATAGATGCGTAGGTCCTGGGTAGTTATATTAGGTCCTAGACCACTCTCCAACATGATTCTCTGTTTGGGATTCTGTTACGATAGGTCTAGGCTCTCCCGCATCAGGTTCCGCGGAGGTGAGTATCGGATCTTGGATCGCTCAGTGAGGTCGGGCTATAGGTAGTTTGGGAAATGCGAGCTGTGGGAGGCCCAGGGGAGCCGAGCTATGGAAGCCCGGAGGAAGCCGAGCTATGGAAGCCCGAAGGAGCCGAGCTATGGAAGCCCGGAGGAGCCGAGCTATGGAAGCCCGGAGGGAACCGAGCTATGGAAGCCCGGAGGAAGCCGAACCATGGGAGGCTCGGGGAAACCGAGCTATGGGAAGCTCGGGGAAGCCGAGCTATGGAAGCCCGGAGGAAGCCAAACCACGGGAGGCTCGGGGAAACCGAGCTATGGGAAGCTCGGGGAAGCCGAGCTATGGAAGCCCGGAGAAAACCGAACCACGAGAGGCTCGGGGAAACCGAGCTATGGGAAGCTCGGGGAGGCCGAGCTATGGAAGCCCAGAGGGAACCGAGCTATGGAAGCCCGGAGGAAGCCGAACCACGGGAGGCTTGGGGAAACCGAGCTATGGGAAGCTCGGGGAAGCCGAGCTATGGAAGCCCGGAGGAAACCGAACCACGGGAGGCTCAGGGAAACCGAGCTATGGAAAGCTCAGGGAGGCCGAGCTATGGAAGCCCGGAGGGAACCGAGCTATGAAAAGCTTGGGGAAGCCGAGCTATGGAAGCCCGGAGGAAACCGAACCACGGGAGGCTCGGGGAGACCGAGCTATGGGAAGCTTGGGGAGGCCGAGCTATGGAAGCCCGGAGGAACCAAGCTATGGAAGCCCGGAGGAAGCCGAACCACGGGAGGCTCGGGGAAGCCGAGCTATGGAAGCCCGGAGGAAGCCGAACCATGAGAGGCTCGGGGAAATCGAGCTATGGGAAGCTCGGGAAGGCGCATGGCCTGACGGACCATATTAGTTTAGCTTATTCCTCAGGGGCGTATCATAGCTGGCGGAGGGATGGGGTCGGTCTGAGCCCCCTTGCATGATTATCAATGCAATGACGATTCTACCCCCCAACACATGCCCCCCACTCCCTAGTTCGAAGCGTAGGTTCGGGCGTAGGGAGTATAGGCCTAGGTGGCGCGATCTGCACTTGGGGATGCATATTTGATTGCTTGCGCAATGATGCCCTAATTAATGCCGTGGGGCCATCTTGCCTTTCCGAGGCGGATCCGTCATTCCTTAGAGAAGGTAACGGCTGGGGAAATGCCACGTGGAAAATCCCGACTTTCACGGCGCTCGTAGAGACAGTTCCAGACGCCTAGGTTGGGACGCCTTATCCTTACCCTGAGGCAGTTTCGATTGGAAAAATGGAGTCATGGCGGCGCTATCTTTAGTTAGTGTCTCTTTCATTCTCCTTTGAAGAACTTCATCTTCCTGCTCTCGCTGCGACTCTGCTTAGCGTCTGTTGCGATTGAAGACATGGTGAGCCCGAGCGACCAGGTTTCGGAGGTGACCCTGGCGGACCTGGAACGGATGCGTCGTTTGTACAAGATCCCCCAGGACGTCGTCTTGTTGGTCCCGACGGCTGAGGACAGAGTGACATGAGGGTTAGAGGATGGAGCGTTCTGCTACGAGGAAAGCTTGAGGGCAGGCCTTCGGTTCCCCCTCCATCCGTTGGTGCGGGAGGTGATGAAGTTCTACAACATATGTTTCACCATGGTGGCCCCCAACAGTTGGTGCAACCTCATCAGGTTCATCTCATTGTGCAAGCACCTCGGGGTGACCGCGACCCTCTCACTATTGAGGGTGTGCTTCAATCTGGTCTCCGAGAGGGCCTTAGAATGGCCTTACATCGGTCCCCGGAGATCCTTCAAGATGATCTCGGACAACCCGTCGTCGATAAAGGAGTGGAAGTCACGGTTCTTCATAGTCAGGGGCAACATTGTTTTGGATTTCCCTCGGGTGTGGGGGAAGTACGTGAAGGATCCGGAGGCGCACCCAGAACTAACTGATTCGGAGAAAGGGGATTTGGTTGTGCTGTGCAACAGTCAGGCGCTCCTAGCCAGCGTTCTCCTATCGGAGGATGCTCTCTTTGCGGCCGACTTGAGCCCTGTCGAGGTTCGGAGTGCTTGGCCCCGCCAAGGTTCGGAGTTTTGTTGCTCGGCCCAGCCGAGGTTCGGAGATTTTGTTGCTCGGCCCAGTCGAGGTTCGGGGATTCAGAGCTTGGAGGGATGACTTAGTCGTCACCGTGAGTCATGATGCTAGGTCCCTGCGAGGTTCGGTGAGGAGCGTCAAGGCGGGACGGGCAGTGCACGGTCACGCCCTCCTTTTATGACTTGACTATTCCCGGGGAGCGAGTTATTGCCATGTGCTGGCGCTCTCTCTTTTTCATGCTTTCCGAAAGGCGGCTGATTTAAGAGAGTTTGGGGGAGTGTCGAGGGCATTTATTGCGGGGGGCCGGCAGATCGGAAGTACCCCGTTTCTAGAGAAGGAAAAGGGGGTTCCCGAACATTCCGTCTGCATTTATCGATCTCGCTCGGGATGGGGCATGACCCTTCGGATTCTGCAGGCACCAGTTAAAGCGGCGACACGTGGCAAATTCTTACAGGTCGGTAGTCATGGCCTGACTGATCAAAATACTTGCTTGAAGAGTATAAATACGGACGAGGGGGGGTGCTGGTGTTTGCCATCCCTTTGACTCGATCTTAGAACAGCTTTCAACATGGCTTCTCGAGGAGGAGAGCAGTCATCTGATGGTTTAGGCGCGGTGATCAACGGCCTGCTGCATCCAAAGGGGGGCCGTCCCACCATCACGGTTGATGGCCAGGCCTTGGTGTCGGCCTTCGCGATCCACCAACGGCTCGAGAGGGTTGTCGAAGAGTACGTCGCCGTTACTATGAGGGAGGCCGCAGCCCTACACCGGATGGTGGACCGGCAAAGGGGGAGATAGCATCACTCCACCGACAAGTTGCTGAGCTGTCCCAGCGCTTGGAGGACTTGTCAGCTTCCGAAAATGATAGCGAGCCTTAGCGAGGGCTCCTTTCACTTCTTTTTCTTTTTTTTTACTGTTGTTATCTTTCTTCTCTTTCTAATCAATGAATATGAGATTTTGGCATACGGTGCATCTTTTTGTTTCCAAAGCATTTGCTAATGTTGGTTGGGATTTATCAGCCGCCCGAGTTCAAGCTAAGTCTTAGGAGACCACGGTCGGGCTTAATTAGGGCACGCAAGCCACCCAAATCCATCGCTTAGGTCGGTCGGGGCTTGTAAGCTGCCTGAATCCGAACCACTTTTTTTTTTTTTTTTTTTTTTTGGGGGGGGGGGGGGGTCACCGGTCTATGTTTGGACCAACGGCGGACCTAGGCGGTCTTTAGAAGGGTATCCTCTATTTCTTCAGGAGTATCAGGAGGTTTTCATTTTGAGACATCCGAGAGGTCACTCGGCTTCAAACGATGCCTTGGGGTGTGGCCAAAGCGGGAATATGCTCGGTTGGCTCGAGGGATTCGGTAGCTAGGGTGTTCCTCGGTTTTGGCTGAGGTTTCTAGTAGCAGAATGTGACCCTTGGCTTTGGCCGAGGTTTACGCACTCTGGTTTCGGCCGGGGCTTCAGATATCGTAGCCCTGTCTAGGCTCGGGGATTCTATCGCTCAGCCCTGCCGAGATTCGGTGATTTTGTTACTCGGCCCAGCCGAGGTTCGGAGATTTTGTTGCTTGGCCCTGCCAAGGTTCGGAGAATTTGTCGCTCGGCCGAGGTTCGGAGATTTTGTTGCTCGGCCCTGCCGACCTGTTCGGAGATTTGTTGCTGGCCCTGCCAAGGTTCAGAGATTTGTTGCTTGGCCCTGCCAAGGTTCGGAGAATTTGTTGCTTGGCCCTGCCAAGGTTCGGAGATTTTGTTGCTCGGCCCTGCCGAGGTTCGGAGAATTTGTTGCTCGGCCCTGCCAAGGTTCGGAGATTTTGTTGCTTGGCCCTGCCAAGGTTCGGAGAGAGGTTTTTGTTGCTTGGCCTTGCCAAGGTTCGGAGATTTTGTTGCTCGGCCCAGCCGAGGTTCGGAGATTTCCTGTTCAAATAGGTTACTCGGTCGTGCTGAGAATTGGTGAGCAGCACCTGTTTCTTTTCGTAATTTTTGGCGGCATAATGTATGATGATTCATGTTGCAAATTATGAAAACATGTGCCGACAAAAAGGTATAATAAGGTATACTGAGGTGGGCTTATAAAGGACATACCCTATTGATAATACTTACGGAGATTGTCCGAGTTCCACGTCCGGGGGATGGACTTTCCGCTTAAATCTTGCAGCTTGTAGGTCCCCGGTCCAACGATCTCCGCTACTTGGTATGGGCCTTCCCAGTTTGGTGCCAGCTTTCCTTGCTCCAGCGGTTTGGAGACAGAGGCTTTCCGGAGGACGAGGTCGCCGGGTAAGAAAGCTTTCCCTTTGACTCTGGAGGCATGGTAGCGGGCCACCCCTTGCTGGTAGGCGGCTACTCTGATTCGAGCTTTCTCTTTGACCTCCTCTATCAGGTCAAGGTTGGTGCGGAGCTGTTCATCGCTGGCTTCCTCTGAGTAGCTTTTCACCCATAGCGACGGGAGACCTATCTCCACTGGGATAACGGCCTCCATGCCGAAGGCCATCCGGAATGGGGTTTCACCCGTGGGCACTCTTGGGGTGGTGCGGTAGGCCCACAGGACATGGTGTAACTCGTCTGCCCACCTGCCTCGGGCCCTGGAGAGCCGAGCCTTGATACCTTGAAGCAAAGTCCGGTTGGTTACTTCAGCCGCTCCGTTGGCTTGCGGATGCCCGACCAAGGTGAGGTGGTGACGGATTCCGTGTTCTTCGCAGAACTAGCGGAACTTCGGGTTGTCGAATTGTCTACCGTTATCAGTGATTATAGTGTGTGGGAGGCCGAAACGGTAGATGATGGACCTCCATACAAAATCTCTGGCCGTGCCTCGGTTATTTGTGCGACCGCCTCGCCTCGACCCATTTAGTGAAGTAGTCGATGGCGACGAAGAGAAATTTCCGCTGTCCCGTGGCGACCGGAAACGGGCCGAGGATGTCCATCCCCCACTTGGCAAAGGGCCAGGCGGAGGATATAGGAACCAGGTTGGCGAAGGGGAGTCTTTGAATGCTTGAGTGCCTCTGGCATGGGTCGCAAGCTCGGACAAGGTTGTCTGCATCCTTCTGCATGGTCGGCCAATAGTAGCCTTGTCGTAGCACCTTGTGGCATAGGGACCGGCTTCCCAGATGGTTGCCGCAAATCCCCTCATGCACTTCACGGAGAGCATAATCTGCTTCAGATGGGCGAAGACATCTGAGCAGTGGCATGTAGAAGGACCGTTTGTAGAGTTGATCGTCGATCAGCACATAATGGGTGGCTTGTAGCTTCAGCTTTCTGGCCTCTCTCTGGTCAGGTGGAAGCGACCCTTCTTTGAGGTACCTCAGAATAGGATCGAACCATGATGATTCGGCCTCAACTTGCATTATTCGGTCGGCTTCCGTGATACTGGGTTTCTCCAAGGTCTCTAGGTGGAATTTTTGCTCGCGTCCATTGACTCCGCGGTCGTCAGCCGAGACAATAGGTCGGCACGGGCATTTTGGACCTAGGAATCTGAGTAATCTCAAACTCGGGAAAATGGGAGAGTAGGCTCCGCACCTCTTGAAGATATCGGATCATGTTTGGTTCCCGAGCCTCAAACTCCCCTCGCACATGACCTGCCACCAGCTGGGAGTAAGTGAAGGCATTAAGTTTCTCCACCTTCAGATTGCGGGTGATTCGGAGACCGGCCAGCAGGGCTTCATACTCAGCTTCATTGTTGGAGGCCGGGAAGGAGAAGCGTGCACCATATTCAAAAGTCGCCCCCTTCGGACTGGTGAGAACCAGACCCGCACCAGAGCGATGGGCGTTAGATGACCCGTCGACATGGAGGAGCCAGCGGGCACTAGATTTTGGTTCTTCGGGGGAGTCGGGGGTGGAGCCATCCTCCGGGATGGTACACTCGAGGAGGAAATCGGCTAATACCTGAGCTTTGATGGCCGGGCGAGGCTAAAAGTGGATATCGTGCTCGCTCAGCTCGACGGCCCACTTGGTCATTCTCCCTGATGTCTCGGGGCGGTGGACCACCGCCTTGATAGGTTGGTCAGTCAGGACTGTCACAGAATGTGCCTGGAAGTATGGTCGCAGCTTCCGAACTGAGGTGATCAAGGCCAACACCCTTTTTTCAATTCTGCTATACCTTGTCTCCGCGTCGCGGAGTAGCCTGCTGACATAATAAATTGGCTTCTAGATCTTGTTTTCCTCCCTGACTAGCACCGAGCAGACGGCGCCTTCTGAAACAGCCAGATATAGGAATAGTGTCTCGCCCGGGCTTGGACTGCTGAGGAGCGGGGGCGAGCCGAGGTACTTTTTGAGGTCTTGGAATGATTGTTGACACTCGGGGTCCACTGGAAGTTCTTAGCTGACCGGAGGGTTTTGAAGAAGGGGAGGCATCTCTCGGCTGAGCGCACCACGAAGCGGTTGAGAGCCGCTATCCCTCAGTTAGGCGCTGGACCTCTTTAATAGATGCCGGGGGTGCCATTTGTTGAAGAGCTTGAATCTTCTGGGGGTTAGCTTCGATACCTCGCTGGGAGACCACGAAGCCGAGGAACTTCCCGGAGTTATCGCCGAAGGCGCACTTAGTCGGATTGAGCTTCATCCTATACTTGCGGAGCATCGCAAAGCTCTCCGAGAGGTCCTCGACGTGCCGTGATGCCTCTTTGCTTTTGACCAGCATATCGTCGACATACACCTCCATGTTCCAGCCGATTTACTCCTTGAATACTTTATTAACTAGCCTTTGGTAGGTGGCTCCTGCATTTTTAAGACCAAAAGGCATGACACGGTAACAGTAAGTACCTCGGTCGGTTATGAAGGCGGTCTTTTCTTCATCCTCGGGGGCCATCGGATCTGATTGTAGCCGGAGTAAGCATCCATGAATGTCAGCATTTGGTGACCTGAGGTGGCATCCACAAGCTGATCGATCCAGGGAAGAGGGAAGCTATCCTTCGGGCAGGCTTTGTTGAGGTCTGTGAAGTCGATGCAAATCCGCCACTTGTTGTTCGACTTCTTCACCATAACGACGTTCGATAGCCAGCTCGGGTAATTTACCTTCCGACGAAGTTTGCCTTGATGAGTTTATCAACTTCTTCTTCAATAGCCTTCTGCCGCTCCGGGGCAAAGCTCCTCTTCTTCTGCTTGACGGGTCGGTGTATCTCATCCACGTTGAGACGATGGACGAGAACCTCGGGGCTAATCCCCGGCATGTCAGAGGTGGACCAGGCGAAACGTCAGCGTTGCTTCGGAGAAATTCGATCAACCTGCGCTGAGGTTCTCCCTTCAGCAGCGACCCGATCTTTATGGTTCGGTTGGGATGAGCTTCATCCAGCGGCACTTCCTCTAGCTCCTCGGCTGGTTCTCCTCGCTGTTCGGCGAAATCCTACCGAGCGTCCAGCCCATCAACCTTCGGCATTCTGGACCGAAGGCTAGTAACGAAGCACTGCCGAGCCATGGTTTGGCTTCCTTGAACAACTCCAACTCCCCGCTCGGTGGGAATTTCATGGACAGGTGTGGGATGGAGACAACTTCCTTGAGGGACATCAGGCCAGGTCTGCCGAATATTGCGTTGTATGGAGACTTGAGTTTGGTTACTAGGAAGTCCATGTGAATAGTGGCCACAAGGGGCCAGGCTCCCGCGTGAACCATTAGGGTTACGACCCCTTCCGGGATGATGACGTCGCCTGTGAATCCCATTAGGGTGGAATCCATAGCTCGAAGGTTTTCTGTGAGCAGTCTCATCTTGGCAAACACATCGAGGTACAAAACATTCACCGAACTTCCACTATCAACAAGGATCCGACTTACATCATAGTTATTTAAATTGAGGGATACAACTAGTGCATCGTCATGCGGGAACTGTATCCCTTGGAGATCATCGTCGGAGAAGGAGAGCTCGCCCGTTCGTGCTCTCTTTGGTGCCGAGCCTTCATCATCATTTCTGGAACTTGAGCCGCCGGCCTCTTCAATCATATTAATATGGCCGATCACGGGTGGATTGGGAGGAGGAGGAGGCTGCTGAGGCTCGGGCTGGCGGTCACCTCCTTGCCCTGGCTCAGGCGCCCTCCTGAACTGATTCACTCGGCCCCACTGGATCAGCCTCTCAATTTCATTTTTTAGCTACCAGCATTCCTCTGTGTCGTGGCCGTGTTCTCGATGGTAGTGGTAGTACTTGGTGGGGTCCCTCCGGGTCGGGTTCCTCGAAGAGGAGTTGGTCGGGGAAGCTGGCGTTCTATCTCCATGAGGATCTGCGCCCGGGGGAGTTAGCAGAGTGTAGCGGTCAAATCGCCTAGGCGGGCTCCGTGAGCGATTCCTCGGCGTCAGTGGGGGAGCTCTTTGGTGACGAGGTGGACTCGGCCGACGGGCAGGTCGGTGCCTGTCGGGACCTTTGGGCTCTTTCCTCTTTGCTAGCTCGGCACGGGCAACTCTCCATGATTCTTCGATCCTGGCGTACTTGTCTGCCAAGGCCATCATATCGGAGAGGTTTGGGGGGTAGCTGACTTCCATCGCCAGGTAGAAGTCACTTTCCTTCGAAACTCCCCCTGCTAAGGCGGACATAGCCACCTCATGATTGAGGTGGTCCACCTCTAGCATGGCCTTGTTGAAGCAGCCAAGATAGTTTCTCAGGGACTCCCCCTCTCTCTGCTTAACTTCAGAGAGGGAGTCGGATCTCCGTCGGTGACGGTGGCTGCTAACGAACTGGCCTATAAAAAGATAGCTCAGCTCGTCGAATGAATCAATGGAGCCTGGTTTCAAGGTGTTGAACTAGGTTCGGGCAGATCCTCTGAGGGTGGAGGGGAAGGCGTGGCAGAGGATCGCGTCGGATGCTCCGTGGAACATCATTATTGACCGAAAGCTGCTAAGATGATCATCCGGGTCAGAGGAGCCGTGATAGGGCTCGATGGCAGGTAGTTTGACATGGGAGGAATCACTTCCTCATGATCCCTTTGGAGAAAGGGATGCCCTGCTCCGCCTTGGGCTAAGGTGAATGGGCCTGCTTGGCGGCGTCCAGCTCCTGACGCATCTCTTGGATTGTCGACGGATCTCCTCTTCAGCAGTGAGAGGAGGAGCTGGGGGGGAGAGCGCAGGGACGGTGTCGAATCATGGTGGGAGGACACCGGGGAAAGGGTCCGGGCTCGTCGAGATCTGGGAAGATCCCGGTCATAGCCGCCTCGCGGGACTGGTTTGTCCCCTCTGGGTCGATGTGGGGGGTCCATGGCCTCATGCGGACTAGAGGAGGAGGTGGCCAGAGAGGAAGGAGCTGCGGCCTCCTTATGAAGGTGCGGAGCAGGGGCGGCTGCGAAACGCTCCTGAACCAGATGGGTCAGGGCCTGGACCTGCTGGACCAGCGTGGCGAACTGGTCCTGGGTCACCGGGATGACCGGCAGCGATGGGGTCTCAACTGGTGGAGGCTGCGGCGCCGTGTTGTTCGTCGGATCAGGTCTTTGAGCAACGACCTGGTCTTGGGCTTTAGAGGTTGCTCTTCTCCGATTAGCCATTGGAGAGGTTCTACTCCAGATTGAGATCCTTATCTCCTTTCTTCAAGTTTTGATGGGACTTGAGGCCCTTCCTCTAGCGCCAATCTGTTGCCGCCGGGATCCGTCCTCCGACTCGGGCGCGGTCGATCTCCTGGTCTGGGTTTCTCCTGGGCGGACCTGCACAGAAGTCCTCGCGCGAGAGGCATTGGGGGTGGCCCTCCGCGGAAGACCCTCCGACGCTCAAGTCAGTGGGGGATCGGTAATCAATAGAAAATGGGGAGGTGGATCTCTCCGGGGAGTCTCTCCAGGGGCAGCCGATGGGAGCTCTAAGGGAGCGACGAGCAGCGGGGAGAGCGAGAGAGTGAGAGTGAGATGGGAGCAGTAGGCACATACCTGAGAGAGTCTGGGGGTGTCATATTTATAGGCAATCACCTAAATCTTGAGCGCCTTCTAGAAGGTTCGAAGGTTGTTAGGATACGGGAATGAATCGAATCAGCCCGTTGTAAGGCCGGTGGGATCCGTATCTTGTTCGTTGAGGGATCGACGGCTAGGAGAGCTCTTTGATGGCCTGAGATATGATAGATGCGTAGGTCCCGGGTAGTTATATTAGGTCCTAGACCACTCTCCAACATGATTCTCTATTTGGGATTCTGTTACGATAAGTCTAGGCTCTCCCGCGTCAGGTTCCGCGGAGGTGAGTATCGGATCATGGATCGCTCAGTGAGGTCGGGCTGTAGGTAGTTCGGGAAAAGCGAGCCGTGGGAGGCCCAGGGGAGCCGAGCTATGGAAGCCCGGAGGGAACCGAGCTATGGAAGCCGGAGGAAGCCGAACCACGGGAGGCTCGGGGAAACTGAGCTATGGGAAGCTCGAGGAAGCCGAGCTATGGAAGCCCGGAGGAAGCTGAACCACGGGAGGCTCGGGAAACCGAGCTATGGGAAGCTCGGGGAAGCCGAGCTATGGAAGCCGGAGGAAACCGAACCACGGGAGGCTCGGGGAAACCGAGCTATGGGAAGCTCGGAGAGGCCGAGCTATGGAAGCCCGAAGGGAACCGAGCTATGGAAGCCGGAGGAAGCCGAACCACGGGAGGCTCGGGGAAACCGAGCTATGGAAAGCTCGGGGAAGCCGAGCTATGGAAGCCCGGAGGAAACCGAACCACGGGAGGCTCGGGGAAACCGAGCTATGCGAAGCTCGGGGAGGCCGAGCTATGGAAGCCCGGAGGGAACCGAGCTATGAAAAGCTCGGGGAAGCCGAGCTATGGAAGCCCGGAGGAAACCGAACCACGGGAGGCTCGGGGAGACCGAGCTATAGGAAGCTCGGGGAGGCCGAGCTATGGAAGCCCGGAGGGAACCGAGCTATGGAAGCCCGGAGGAAGCCGAACCATGGAAGGCTCGGGGAATCCGAGCTATGGGAAGCTCGGGGAAGCCGAGCTATGGAAGCCCGGAGGAAGCCGAGCTATGGAAGCCCAGAGGAAGCCAAACCACGGAGGCTCGGGGAAACCAAACTATGGAAAGCTCGAGGAGGCGCATGGCCTGACGGACCATATTAGTTTAGCTTATTCCTCGGGGGCATATCGTAGCTGGCAGAGGGATGGGGTCGGTCTCAGCCCCCTTGCACGATTATCAATGTAATGACGATTCTACCCTCCAACAAATAGATACGATTATTATTTTTCATTCAAGTGCAATAATTTCTCACCTACTATACCATATTTCAGATATTAATCATAGATACATTTATGATTTTATATTTTAATCTTGTGTATTAATGTTGATTAATGCCATGTTTCAGATATGGATGCTGGTCCCTCACGATTTAGACCCACAGCGTCTGCCAGGAGACATCATGGCAGGCATGCTGAGCCTGAGGTTCCTGTTGCACCGTTGCCTCAGCTGAGACAATAGACGAGAACATCCCAGCTATGGATGGTGATGATGAAGTAGACGGGCCTTATCTAGGCGGTCCAGAGGATGAGTATGTCCTTAGTAGTTTCAGGACACATATAACAGCCTTCATCTGGAAGCAACATGCATTGTTTGTTTATTTTTCTATTGTATGTTCTTTAATGTATTATTTTGATGTTGTATTATTATGATGCTGTTATATAATTTATTCATGTTATCCATTTATATTTTACAGGAACGGACCCCACTGAAGCGCATGAATCATGCTGCCAAGGTAGGTGAGTGGCAGTGGTGGCATCAGGGCAATCAAATAGGAGATTTAGAGAAATAGTTCAACAGTCGGGCCTGGTTGAACTAGTGCACTGATCTTATCGGTCACCGATAAATTCTTGTCTCGGGCTTTGTAGAAAGATGGCAGCCCGAGATGAACACCTTCCATCTTCCCTTTGGCGAGATGATGATCACGTTGAATGACATTGCCGCCATATTAGGGATTAGTGTCATAGGTGCCTCAGTGTCTCTGTCATGTGATAGGATGAGTGATCGGGATGCTGAGGACCTACTAGTGGAGCTATTAGGTGTGTCACAGGTAGACGCGCGTCAGGAGATGCTATCAGTACGCGGTCAGTCTGTGAGGTTAGAGTGGCTGAAGAGTCATTTTCATGCTGTATCTGATAGAGATAGCTACCATAGGATAGAGTGTGCAGTGCAGGGTATTTGCTATTTTTGTTAGGGTTAACACTCTTTGTTGATAAGAGCGGGACGAGGGTGCCTATAGCTTATCTTTCTCTACTTCGGGATCTGGATAGGGTGAGCACATATGCCTGGGGTGCTGATGCCTTGGCTCATTTATATCGGCAGTTGGGGATTGCATCCAGGGCATCCGTTTGACAGATTAGTGGATATATGATGCTGCTCCAGGCATGGATTTATGAGCATTTTCCATTACTCACTCCTCACTCAGCCCTAGATTATACTGATGCTAGGCCTCGCGTGCACCGTTGGATTCCCAGCAGTCCACCATGTACCACGATGGACCATTTAGTGATTCTACGCGAGTCATTGGACGTTTTGAGGGCTGATGAGGTATGTACCATAGGACCATGCACTTGTATATTTCTATGATTTGCCATATATTATCAAACTAATTAGCATTTATCTGTTACAGGTAGTTTGGGATCCCCAACGTCATATTCGGGAGGATCATCCATTCCTAGATATTGTATTCTTTAGTTGATGCCTGAAGTGCATGAATATCGTAGAACCCTATCATTCTGAAAGGGTTCTACGATAGTTCGGCTGGATACAGATGATCCCCCGCACACCACTAGCCCCTGAGCGAGCCGGTAGGGGATCGACAGCAGCATCGTACCACATCTGATATGTCTTCTATGATCAGATGTGAGAGAGGTGGGAGGATCACCTGCTGAGCGGAGCGAGCAGGAGCCATCAGTGACCCGACCATCAGATTGCGTACCAAGATATATGGATTGATATTCTCATATCATGCACCTGGCAGTTCACCCCCCAGAGAGCCGATCCAGCATCTATTTCCGATCATGTCCCGATGATGTTGATGCTGACATGCAAGGGCGACGTATTACAGATGCCATTAGCATTAGCACTAGCATTCTACATATGGGTCGAGAAGAGGTTGCATCACAGGGGATCTACCTGTACGATGTTATTTCTCAGATCTCACAAACGTTGCAGGGTCAACATATCTCAGCAGTTAAGCATGATGAACCTGACCCTAGTCATGCATCGTCACAGCAGTACAGGCGTCAATGACAATGAGGTGGGGATTGATGATGTATCCTAGATATTTTGTAGCTTTTTAGCACATCTTTTTGTAAAATACATTGAATTTTGAATAAAAGTTTGAGTTTCCTTTTTTGTGCCATATTCTATATTCAATATATAACTCAACAGTCTCGCTAATTATAAATTAGTAAACAATCACATGTGTACCGGAACGCTCCGGCATAGGCTGATCGACATGCTCTGACATGTGCCGGTATGCATTGACTCGACTCAGAATGCATCGGCACGTGCTGGCATGCATTGACTCGACTCGGCACGCATCGGCATGGGCCGATCGGCATGCATTGGCATGTGCTGACACGCATCGGCACGCTCCGGCATAGGCCGATCGGCACGCATCGGCATGCTCAGAACGATGCCTTCTGAAATACTTTCTGAAAAGATTTCCTTGACAATTGTACATATTGCTCGGTCAACTAATAAAATAATATACTTTATATAGAAATTTCAAACACTATACAACTTTGTATATTGATAAAAATTGCACTCTACAATTTAATAATCTCGCTAATAATAACATATGACGAGATCGTTTGTTTGAACCGTTGAATCCTAGATTCATATGAAGTTGCCCATCCGGAAGCATAAGGTAAATGATATCTTTGCCAGTTGATCGCTATAGAGGGAATGGGATGACCCAGCAACAGAAACACCTACAAAATAAATAAATAAATTAGTAAACAAAATAATTTTTGAGTCATTTAAGGATGAGTAAAAGATGTTTAATTAATACCTCGACAAAATGATTGTCATTTACGAATGCTACTACAATGTCTTTGCGAGATAGAGGAGGAAGCGGCACCAATCTAAAAGGTAAGAATGTAAGACATTGCTGCAAGGAGAGGTGGTATAGGACAACGTTATAACAAGACGCTATAAGGTGCCCCATATCTGGCAATGTCATCCATCAGTCAGATGGTGGACAATTCTCAAAATATGATAATGCATGGGCGATCTCGTCTAACCTCCCTTCGATAGCAAATAAAGTGCGGTAGTACTCTGAATGGCATTGCAACTCATGTAATAAATCCTTCCTAACACGAAGCCAATCCTTCTCTCCAAATTCTAGCAAGTTAATTATTGCCCTGAATCCACAGTTGTCATCAGGGTTTACATCATTGATATGCCAATGAATGGCCTCAACCCATCTGAAATTTGATCAATATAGATTATTGGCTTATATGATCGGGTTCGATGACGAAAAACCTGCAAACCATATCGAATCACTTTTATTATATTGCAAACAATCGCATACTAATAATAATCGGCACGCCCCGACATGGGTCGACACGGGCTGAGCCACCTTGGTAGACTTAAAAATGAAAGAAATGCTTCTTACCTTCTTCTTCGGCTGCTCTTTTGTACTTGCATCATTGGGGTACCCGTACTAGGTGAATAACTATCTTGTCCAGAGAGAACCAACTCAAAGGCAGAAGGGTCATAGCGAGTAGACGTATTAATCTTCAATGAAGCGGGGCCACGTGAACTAGTCATCCTTTTTGTAGGATCTTCAAGAGAAGTGCTATCTGGGCTTGCAATCTCTCGCAATTTCCTTAACATATGCAATTGAGAAGCCCCATCCATCTACTTGAATTTCTGAGTAATAATATCCAACTCCGGTTCACAGCTCAGCTTCATACTTTGCACATTTGAAGTAGGCATCATATCAAGTTTTCTCCAATAAGGATCTATGTAGTCAAGGAAATAGGCCGACCTTCCATCCTGTACAGCACAATATCATGAGCGCAAGGTAAACCATGTGTGCATTGAATAGCGCATCCACAAACTGATTCATCCATCCCAACTGAATTAGCTCGGTTCACTTGGGCGAGGATACGATTTAATGCACTTATAGATATAAAACCTCACAGTTCTTTGAATTCAGTAGGCTTAAAGTTGTGTTGCACTACTATCAAACTCTTCTCAAATGAGGCTTTAATGTCACTGTGCTGCAACTCAATGAAACTATGAATTATTGTCCAAGATGACTCGAAATTCCTTGGCTTGATCCAAGTTATCTTTTAAGCCTTGCATATGCACTTTTAGCCCTAGTAAAATAAATAAAATAAAATAAAAGTTAGATAACAAATACACAATTAAATTATAAAGTTCTAAAATGAATCAATTTCTTATGATACCTATTAGTTGTCACATTTCCATAGTACCTACGTGCGTCCGTCCACGCTGCGACAAATCTTTCCTTGTATTTGCTCAGCCAAGTATCTGATACATACCGTAAAGCATCTTGATAGATACTAAACTCTCTCTGGAGTGCACTCCAGTGATCGTTATGCTCGTCTTCTATGCTAGACAACACTAGTATATTCCACCTCATTATAAACTTATCATATTTCTCCTTCGTTTTAAATAATCTTTTGCACGGGGCCAAAACATTCCTACTAATATGCCATCTACTAATCTACATAACAAATGTGTTGCTGTAGGAAATACCATATAAATTGCATTCAATGGAGACACTGTGCAATCTCTCTAATGCCCATGTATAGTTATCTTCCCGCTCAGACTCCATGTATATAAAAGCAATAGAAAATGTTAGCTTAGTTGATGTCACCCCCACAATATCTAAGAGAGGAAGATGATATCTATTCGTTTTGTAAGTGCAATCCATTATCAAAATACGAGGAAATGCACGTAACACATTTATGCTGCCAGGGTGTGCCCAAAATAAGTCACGCACAATATCAGACTTAATACAATTCCTATGCCACTCAATGTATTTACCCTCAGATAATTTATCCAGAAGATGTTGCATCTGAGATCTCCCAACTTTCTCTGTAACCTTACACCTTTGTCGTGCATTGTAGATTATCTTCATTGTCGTAACATTGAGGGCATCCCTTTGCTTTAATATAGATAATATGTCCTTAGGCCGAACCAAACTCTTCAATATATCCATTACATTGTAGTCTCCTGCTTAGATAATCATCCAGCATATGAGTGCCCCTCGAGATGCTTCAAAGCCGGATGATTGTGCATACCACAAACGATCATTAACATCCAATCATCTGCAGTGTCCAATTTTTTTCCTCTTAAGGCAAAAGGGCATCCACACTTCTTAGTGCCACTGGCCCTAATCTTTAATCCCTTTTTTCTTATGCGTTTACTTTTGAAGGTACCACTCCTCTCGCAAGTAAAAATAATTCTTGGTTTCTTAACATTGATACTCGAATCAGATTTTTTTATAATAACGACAAATCCATTCCTTCTCCCAGCTTCCTGACAACAATCACACATTTCTTCTCTACTCTTGTATATCTACAAAATAAATAGTTTAATATGAGTAGACAATTTTATAATTTGCTCAGTCAACTAATAAAATAATTGCAATCAAAATTATCTTACTCGTAAGTTGTAAATTCATTTGTGTAATCCATCACACATTTAGAGCCAATCATGCTGCATTCGGTTGAAGCATCGCCCTACATAATTAAAAAATCATTTTAAACCCTTACCTAATTTACTCCTAAACCACCGGAGAGGTTCGGCCTGCTATGGCTGAATAAATCAATTCTGTTCGGCCACACAGGGCCAAATAGAGGGCTTCTGTTCAGCCCTGGTGGGCCGAACAGAGCCCTTATGTTCGGTCCACTTGGCCGAACAGAAGGACTATGTTCGGCTCACCAGGGCTGAACAAAAGCCCTCTGTTCGGCCCTGTGTGGCCGAACATAATTGATTTGTTCAGCACATAGGGTCGAATAACACACGAATCGTGAAAAAAAATGCAAAACAAGTTTAAAAACAAACCTTTGCGATGTAGAACTTTCCCAAATCGCTTGTTGCTTGTCCATTGCTTGATTAAGGGTTGAAATCACTTTAACCAAGCTTTAAAATGGATTAAGGGGTTTTGATTTTACAAAATGTGGGAGTGGGGAGGGAGGAGGGGCGGGGAAGGCGAGGAGGGGGGCTGTTTTGATCCAAGGAGGGCTACTGAGCAAAAGGGGAATTTTTGCCATATTTTTTAGGGGCAAATTGATCCCTTTTGTTAAGGGGGGCTACTAAGCAAATCTTGCGGGCTGAATAGAACGTCTCCATCACTCATGGTGGGGCTACCCCAGTGGAAGAAGAGGGTCTCAAGGAATCGGATGGCATGGGAATGCGGTTGGAACTTGGAACTCGAAAAGAATTTCTTGGACGATTGAAAGGTCCACCATCTCATACTAGATTTCATATTGATGTCATGGTGGTTAGTATAAATTGGTGCATCCGATACGTAGATTGATATGATTGATATACTTGATGATGTGGGGTAAAATTGTTATTGCACTAACATCCATGTATATAGCAAAAAAGCTAGAGCCACTTTTGGTTCCTGATTCGTTAACTATCATATTTGAAAAAAGATAAACTACCATAT
Source organism: Calamus simplicifolius (assembly GCA_900491605.1). Classification (NCBI taxonomy): domain Eukaryota; kingdom Viridiplantae; phylum Streptophyta; class Magnoliopsida; order Arecales; family Arecaceae; genus Calamus; species Calamus simplicifolius. The sequence goes on from UESW01004208.1 coordinate 453,999, forward strand.
GATATGACTGATAAAGCCGCGTGTGAGTTAATGGTAGAAGTTGAAGTGGCCCCAGCCTACAAGACGGTCTCATATCTTAGAAGCGGCCCCAACCGCCAAGGCGGCCTCGCTCTGGACTTGGCCTTAGACTCCAAAGTCGGCTTTAGTCGGCCTTAGCACCGACTCGGCCCCAAGGCGGCCTCATCTCGAAAGTGGCCCCAGCTTCCAAGGCAGCCTCGTCTTCAGACTCGGCACCAGACTCCAAAGTCAACTCTAGTCGGCCTCAGCACCGACTCAGCCCCAAGGCAGCCTCATCTCCAAAAGCAGCCCCAGCCTCCAAGGCGGCCTAATATCTGGATTCAGCCTCAGCTTCCAAGATGGCATCATCTCTGGACTCGGCCCCAGTCAGCCTCGGCCTTCAGAGTCGGCCTCATTACCGACTCAGACCCAGAGTCGGCCCTAGCACCAACCGAAGTCGGCCCATTTGGCCTTAGCACGACTTTCGAGTCGGTCTCCTCACCAACTCCAAAGTTAGTACCGATGCCATCATTGTTCTCGATGCAACACCAGAAATGGTCTCCGAACCTCGCAGGGCCAAGCTATCTCAGTACCTCGAAGGGCCGAGCTATCTCCGAACCTTGGCAGTGATGGGAATTATGTATTCAAGACATGAATCAAATTTATGAAAAACGTAGAAGAAAATATAATACAAAATTCTCAGATGTCTAGGATCCTTAGGAACATATTCATTAAATTAAAATAAAATATAAAACATTAGATTTATTCATATCCGAGTCCTTTATCGATGTAGAAAAGGATGAAGAAAAGGATGAAGTCGGTGAATTCTCTGCCACTAGCCGTCCACATGTCCGGCCTCTAACGGTGATCCACGCGGAGAAAAGTGGATGGAACCTTCAAGGTATGAAGATGACACTTAGGGAGAGAGGGGTGCTAGTGCCTCTTAAATCCATATATCTAAAAGATTTAATCTTTTTTCTCTCATTATCTTCTTAAGAGGAAGGAACCATATTTATAGAAGAGGAAGAGAAAGAAATGTTCCAAGGGAGAAGAAGAGACTTCTTTTCATGGTAACGTCACGGTAACGTTAATCCAAGGAAGAGGAAGATACTCTCCTTCTTATGATAACGTTATGGTAACCTTAATCCAAAGAAGAGGAAGAGACTTTCATAACGTTAATCCAAGTGTCACAATCTCAACCTTTGAAATTAGGAGTTAGTTATCACATAACTACATGCTCGTACCATAGATGCCTCATCCTATGGGCTTGAATTCTTCTTCATATGGCTGAGATTTACATCCATACCCGAATAATCAGAGCCATCCATCACATGGATCAAGCCATATTTGGGTATCCAATTATTTGTTCATCATATGTGCAAATAATTTCTTCCTAACATTCCTTCTATTATGATGGATCATATCCATTATACTTTTATCTTCTTTAAATTGGATCTTACCCAATTATTTAATTGGTCATCTTACCTGAATTAAATCTAATTTAATTTTTATTTTAATTCATTCAAAATTCTTCTTAATGAGTGTGACCCATTAGGCCTTTTAACATATTGGTAATAATCATGTCCTAATCACTAACCCTAGGAATGATTGGACAACTCTTTGTCCAAGTCAACAACATGATTATAGATCATGAGACCTCTAGCAAAGCATCATGACCACCCAACTAAAGGTTTTGTTGACGTGACCATCAACAATATCTGTCCACGAATGGTTACTGTATGATCAAATCCCTTCGTCACATATCCCAGATCAATCAGTGGTATGGAATGTGTCAACCATCTTTGTTTACTTGATCTCAGAAAAAATTGACTTATGAATTAGAACTTCGAAACCATTTCAAATTCTAACTCAGCCTTGCAAGGATTTAACAGTCAATTTAATTTCATCAAGTGGCCATGGGATATAACCCTTTCTATCAAGAGAGACGAATCCTATCTTGATCAAACACTACCTTCATGAGCTTTATGTCATACCCAACCGACACCATATTTTTATCCGTTACTAGAGCGATGTTTGGATGTCGTCAAAGCATGACATTCCACACATGAGATATAATGAAGATCTCAAGTCAAAGGATCACTCACACCACCGTCATTAGAGATCAATTATATAGAATATCCATATGGAATCTCTATATGGGTCATCCAATGCATCGTTACAATAACGAGCATCCACACACCTATCAAGTATCTTTATACTTCAGCTTGTGAAATCTGCTCACCCTAAGGGTGAAGATATGCAATGTATGCCAGTCTCACGGTGTTCGATGTCTAGTCCCATCTACACATCGACTAGAAAAATTTAAAGAATCAAACCATAACGTGCAATTTGGATCTTACAATTTGTAATCTCTATTACAAATTTCATATGCACGGTTCACATTCTTTTGGACTTTATCTCACAGAAATATATCAAATAAAAGGCATCTGGATAGATAAAGAAACCATTTTATTTGATTTGTATTCATAGAATGTATACAGTATTCAATCGATTGGATTTAGGGCATACACTAACAGGCAGGGCCGAGCTATCTTAGTACCTCATCAGGATCGATCCTCATTCCTTCAATGTAAGCGTCATTGCTGCTTCAAACCACGTCGGATATCTCGGAGGATCAATCACCTTGATCTTAAGGATCGCGGAATGAGCTTTTCCCAAAATGGAAATGGGAGCCAAATACAACACTCCGTCTATGATCAATAGGATTTCAAATCCATGATAAAGCATCCGTCAGCTTCATCAACTATTGATCCCTGTAATCGTTAGGATTTCGGCCTTATTGGATGCCAACTCCCTAAAATGCACTAAAAAAATCAGGTGACGGCTTACCTCCTCGGCAACGTACAAATACCAAGTCCCAGAACCCCTCAAGTGCATCCTCGAAGGCAATCTAAGCCCAAAAAAAACTCTAGCAAAGGCTATTATTCCTAAAAAATCATCTAAAGGAGGAAGATCCTTCTGCTGGAGCCTTCTCCTCTCATCTGTTTACTAAGAATCTTCACTGACTTAGGCGTCAGAGGGTCTTCCGCAGGAACCACCCCCTGTGATTCCTGCGTGAGGATTGTCTTGTAAGTCCACCCGAATGGGAGAGCGTTACCTAGATCCTAACGTGCACCATCCCCAAGACAGAGAACGGATTTCAGTAGCAACAAATTGAAGCTAGAGAAAGGGCTTCAAGTCCTGTTAAACTTGTAATCAAGAAGACAAGGTTCCTGACAAGAACGACAATTTCTCAATGGCCAACCGTAAGAGAGAAACCATAGATGCTTTTGATCATGCCACCTCTCAAAGGCCTAATCCCATAAATAACACGGTGCCCTCGCAGCTATCATCGACCGAGGTTCCTCCACTGCCAGCAGCCTCAGTCACCTAGGACTAGTTTGCCATGCTGGTCCAACAAGTTCATGCCCTATCACAACTGGTGCAGAGGCTTTATGGAGTTCCTCTTTTCGCTGCATCCACTTAGTAGATTTCTAGTGGAACAGTCACCCCATTCTACCGGTGGTCCCTTTGCCCAATCCACTGGAAGCCACTAGCCTTCCGCGATAGCCCGACCATAAAGAAGTTAAATCGAAACTGCAGAGGGAAGGAGATAGGAGCCTATCCATATCCCATCGGGTTCGCTCCTTACCTTTAGTATTCTTTCGCCATAACTCAATGCAGCAGCTGCGATCCCCCCGTCCCATCTCTTCTACTATTTGGGATAATAGGTTGCAACAACAACCACCCGCGTTGAACCTACTGGCAACTGGCACTATAAAAAAGATTGCTCACATCAGATCCTACTAGGTATGACCAAGAAAAAGGAGAACCGATTTGAAAGGGTCCGGTGCGAGGGGCTCACCTCTTCAAATGAGGACGTCAAAAAGATATGGTGCCTCCATTATATGAAACTCGGATCACTTATGAGCAATAAAGACCTTTAAGGAATACAGTATCCCCAGGATATGAAACTCGGATCATCTTCGAGCAATGAAGACCTTCAAGGGATATAGTACCCCAAAGACATGAAACTAGATTAAACCTCAAATATATTACTAGTGAAGTATGCATGAACTGAGCCATTTTGCTCATTGTAATAAATTTTCACTCTTCAATTCAAATATTTCTTATTGAATAATAATCTTCCTTGTGTTGTGGATGAAAGGCAGGTCTCGCCCAATCTTTGAACTATGGATCCTTTCTCCGAACCTTGGCAGGGCCCAGTAAAAATTTCTTTATACCTCAGCAGTGCCGAGCAACTTTCTCCAAACCTTGGCTAGGCCAAGTAAAAAATTTCTCCATACCTCAGCACGACCAAGCAACTTTCTCCAAACCTTGATAGGGACAAGTAAAAAATTTCTCCATACCTCAGCACGGCCGAGCAACTTTCTCTAAACCTTGACAGGGCCAAGTAAAAATTTCTCCGTACCTCAACATGGCTGAGCAACTTTCTTCGAACAATGGCTGGGCCAAGTAAAAAATTTCTTCGTACCTCAGCACGGCCGAGTAACTTTCTTCGTACCTTAGTAGGGCCGAGCAACATTCTCCAAATCTTGGCAGGGAAAGTAAAATTTTTTTGTACCTCACACAGTCGAGCAACTTTCTCTGAACCTTGGCTGGGCCAAGTAAAAATTTCTCTGTACCTCGGCAGGGCGAGCAACTTTTCCATACCTCGGCAGGGCCGAGCAACATTCTTCGATCCTTAGTAGGGCCAAGTAAAAATTTCTCCATACCTTGGCAAGGCCAAGCAGCTTTCTCTGAACCTTGGCAGGGCCAAGTAAAAAATTTCTTCATACCTTGGCATGGTCGAGCAACATTCTCCAAACCTTGGTAGGGCCAAGTAAAAATTTCTCCATACATCAGCAGGGCCAAGCAACTTTCTCGTACCTCGACAGAGTCGAGCAACTTTCTCTGAGCAATAATCTTCGCACCTTGGCGGAGTGAGGTAAGATTCTTTTCAACCTTGGTAGGGCCAAGCAATTCTCGATACGACCAAAAAGTTCTTTCAATCGGACCAAATCCATAGGTATATGGCGAAAAGGCTAAGCCACTTTCGGTTCCTGACTCATTAACTATCATGCTTGGAAAAGATAAACTACTATGTGATATGGCTGATGAAGCCGTGTGTGCGTTAACTGGAAGTTGAGGCGGCCTCAGCCTCCAAGGTGGTCTCATCTTCGGAAGTGGCCCCAACCGCCAAGGTGGCCTCATCTTCGGACTCGGCCCTTGACTCCAAAGTCGGCCTCAGCACCGACTCGGCCCCAAAGCGGCCTCATCTCCGAAAGTGACCCCAGCTTCCAAGGCGGCCTCATCTTCGGACTTGGCCCCAAACTCCAAAGTTGGCTCTAGTCGGCCTCAGCACCAACTCGGCTCCAAGACCTCATCTTGGATTCGACCCTAGCTTCCAAGGCGGCCTCATCTCCAAATTCAACCCCATCTTCCAAGGCGGTCTCATCTCCGGACTCGACCCTAGTCAGCCTCGGCCTCAGCACAGACTCAGCCCCAATCGGCCTCAGCCCCAGAGTCGCCCTAGCACCGACTCGAAGTTGGCCCATTCAGCCTCAGCACCGACTCCAGAGTCGGTTTCCTCACTGACTCCAGAGTTAGTACCAACACCATCATCGGTCTCGACCAACACCAGAGACGATCTCCAACCTCGGTAGGGCCGAGCTATCTCAATACTTTGGAAGGACTGAGCTATCTCCGAACCTCGATAGGGCCGAGCTATCTCCGAACCTCGGCATGGTCAACTATCTCAATGCGTCAGAAGGGCGAGCTATCTCTGTGCCTTAGTAGGGCCGAGCTATCTTCGAACCTCGGTAGGACTGAGCTATCTTAGTACCTCACCAAGATCGATCATCATCTCTTCAACGTAAGCGCCATTACTGCTTTAAACCATGCTGGATATCTCGGAGGATGGACCACTCTGATCACAAGGATCACGGAATGAGCTTTTCAAAATGGAAATAGGAGCCAAATACAACACTTTGTCCATGATTAATGGGATCCCAAATTTTTGATAAAGCGCCCGTCAGCTTCATCAACTACTAATCCCCGTAACCGTTGGAATTCCGGCCTTATCGATGCCAACTCCTTAAAATATCGGATGCCAACTCCTTAAAATGCGCTAAAAAATCAGGTAACGGCTCACCTCCTCACAGCGTATAAATATCACGTCCTAGGATCCCCAGGTACGCTCTCGAAGGCAATCTAAGCCCAAAAAAAAATTCTAGCAAAGGCCATTGCTCCTAAAGAATCATGTAAAGGAGGAAGATCCTTTTGCTGGAGCCTTCTCCTCTCATTTATTTGCTAAGAATCTCTACTGACTTGGGCATTGAAGGGTCTTCCACAGGGACCACCCCCAGTGATTCCTTTGTGAGGACTGCCTTGCAGGTTTACCCGAATGAGAGAGCACTATTTGGATCCTAATGTGCACCGTTCTCAAGCGAAGAATGATTTCAGCAGCAACACTTTGGTGTGAGAGGATATGTATGTATTGCTATGACATACACCACTAAAACACTATAGCACTATTTTTTATTAACATAAATCTCACGGGAAAACAGGCCCACAGGCCTCCCGTAGCTCTCCCACAGCTCCTCTAGTTGGCAGCTTTATTTGTCGCGTATATTTGTTTCTTGTGATGGATTATCTCTTTCTGAGAGGCCTGAGCAGTGCATTGTAAGGTATGACCTGAGCAGTGCATTGTAAGGCTGTCGCATATATTTTGATAGATTATCTTAATCCATGGATGGTGAGTAGTCATTTACTTGAGTTGTCTCCTAAACTTTTGCACCCAAATCCAATCTAATTATATTTTTTAGGCGAGGGTAATCAATGAATGAATCTTCTTAAACCAACCTTGGTTAACTTTATATATTTATCCTAGTACTTCGTTGACAAACTTCACCAGTAACTTGGCTCTTGATTAGATGCAAGGCAAGCAAAAGCGAGAGTTGCCTTGCAAGTCACCCCAAACTTTAGCAATCGTCCAATCTATCATGGACAAATTACCTCCATGACCATCCCTGGCCAAGTGCAGGCTATCCTTCGATCGATTTAGACTCATCAAGCCATTGGCAGTGAATACAATTGCTTTGCTTATCAACGCCGTCCGCATCCTCGAAGGCAGTCTCAGATTTCATATAACCCATTATCTAGCACAAGAAATAAGGTCAGTACTGCAAGCACAAACCATTGAAACCACACTGGAAACTGCGCAGAGCTAACTGCAATCCGGTCGCATTTCTGCCTCCTATTTTGTTAAACATGCTTCCTTTGGTGGAAGAATGCAACACTCGAGTGCCTTCACAGTGCATTAAAAATAATGGCGTGAACAGAAGAACTACTCATATTTAAACCATTTGATTCATAATCCAAAGGAAATACGCAACATTCAGTTTGATTTGGATTGCATTCATACAAGGCAGATATCATATGGTTCTAGGGACTTCAAATACATCCAGTTCTCTCATGTCAACGAACCAAAGGCATGACATATCCTAGTTAAAGCTCTTTATTTAGACACCATTCAGATATCAGCAATAGATGAGATGAATCCGATGCTGAAATCAAAGGTTATGCAAGTCAGTTGGTTCCCATCTTCTCCCGTCATTGTCATCTTAAGAGTGTACGAACCCTGCAATGTGAAACACGTTGTCAGAAAGTTTAAAATGACATTATTAAAACGACTCCCCTACCCTGCGCATGCGCGCGCGCGCACACATATATATATATATATATATATATCTTCTCTTTTGTGAGAGCATAAATGGTCTTCAACTTCTCTTCTTCATTTCCATTTCTTCATCTGTGCTTGGGATAGCATAAAACCACACCGACAGAAAGGGCGGAGAAAAGCATAAAGCAAGATAAAAGAAGACAAACTTTTGCCTCAGTAAGCTAAAGGCAGCGTGAAAAGAAAATTTTCACATGATTCAACGGAGACGATCAAACTTGTGCAACACATATGGAAGACTTGAAAATCATTTAGAAGTGGCTGGTTTTAACAGAGAGCATGCATAAAATTTAGATGCTTCTTCAGTAGATCAAGCAAGAAATACAACTTGCGAGGACAATACCGACAAATACCAAAAAGAGGTATTAACATGTGATGATGATGTCATGCATAAAACCTTTAACATAAATATAATCATTTAGCATACATAAACATTTAGATGCTAATTAACATGTGATGATGATGCCATGCTATTAGTTTGATTAATTAAGTACCACGAAGCTATAATCATGAATTTATTTATTTATTTATTTTGTACATCTTGTTTGGAGAAAAAAAAAAGAGTTGATTGTGCCACGGTTACCCCTTTTGTGTTTTTTTTGGCCCTTCTAAAAGATAGACTGCACAAGTCACTAGGCCGTGACTAGGCATTTAGGGTCTCTAACAAGTAAGGGCTGCCTAGCTGACTTGACTACCTTGCCTATCTGAAATCAAGGACTCTGGTCAGCAAGCAAGAAGCCACAATATTATTTATAAAAAACAGCAAATGTCAATGAATATGTGGCTATGCATTTGTTATGTAGCTGAAGTCACTTGACCACACCACATTCCTATATACAGTTACTATATGTGTTTGGGCAACTTATGAACCATCATGGAGGTCTAAATTAATATTATACAAGCATAAGTAGAAACTATGGCATCATGGTTCTGAGAGGGTTTCCTATATTTTCTTCAAAAAGAACTGCATGGGCAAATATTTCCCACAACATAGAAAGTTCAAGTATCCTTGCAGCCAAACAACATCTCTCAAGGATCTTTTAAATTGTTGAAAATTCAATAATTTCAGCAAAATTCAGTGGTTTTAATTTATTATGAACATAATATATGTGGGAAAAACACTACAGCATCTTACAGGTGGTGTGAACACTGGTAGCGTCTGTTTATGGGCTATCTCAAATGCACCGGTTGAGATTGGGCATGATGTCTCGTTGCAAAGGTCATGAGTTTCCTGGTAAACATGAAACCAAAAATACTGGACATCGATCACCAATTTTCCTTCGGAAATAGCATCCCCTGCATCAAACCATCAAAAATGGTTACTCAGCCTGTGCAAGGTAAATTTTCAAGTAGTGAGTAAACAAGACATTTCAAGATTTCATGAGAGCATTAAATAGTCATTGCATTACCAGCACAAATAACTAAGTCATAGACTTCTAATATATAAAACATTCTTGTTAACTTTTTACTGCACGTGATAGCTATATAGCTAGTTTACAACGGATGTATCATAGAAGAAATACAAGAAAGCAGAGCAGAAGCAATCCCATTGCCATAGGTCTGATCGATATCATTAAACACATAAGTCAAAATTTGGGGTTTTTAATTAATCAACAAGGCAAAGAACTGAATGGTTTATTCTCACATATCCATGCATGCACACAGAAAGCAAAATATAGAGCTTTTTATATCAGGAAATTGAGAGTAAACTCTTTTTGGAAAATATTTCCCTAATGGACGTGAGATACATTTTCCAAAAAGGGATAACTCTCTCTATTCCCCCAATAGAAAAGGCACTATATTTTGCATCTCTCTCACATATCACCTCTGGGCGCGTGCATGTAAAAAGAAAACTCTTTTTTTTTCCCAATACAAATATTACCTCTGTGCGCACACGGGCGAGAAAGAGATTTGAAATAATATCCTTTATAAACCATTGAAACCTGAATATGATCGATGTAAAACCAATGACAAGTTTTTTAATTTGAAGATACAGAAATATTGATCATAGTCAAGAATATCAAAATACTCGAGCAAAAAACTGCATGTACTTTGCACTTTGGAGGTCTCTTATCCAGGCATCATATGGACATAAATTGGACATTGTTGGCAGTGTTAAAATATAAAAATCACTGAGCTTAATGTAGACTTTTTTAAAACACACATAAAATGAACGTAGACTGATCTAGATGCTTCTAAATCAAAAGATATCGTAGTATTGTACTACAGCATTAAATTGATATTTTGAGACCACTTAATGCATAAGTGCAAATTTTGGTTTTGGTCTCAAGGAATTTTAAGATTTTCTAGACCTTGTTTAACAGTCTGAATTTTTTATTTAGATTTTCCATGCTGATTTTTAATCAGTATAAGCTTTAATTCTATTGGAAGGATACACCTCAGTCATAGTTATCAAAAAGCCTAGGTGACCCAAGAAATGGACCTAGCCTATTACCCAGGTGATGGCCTAGGAACCAGGAGATCATCCAGATTGTGAATCACTCAACTATTCTTTAGTTCAGCTACATTTCTGCTATCATAAATCATATTATATTATAAACAACACTTTAACATGCCTTGAACAATACGTTGTGATGATCTTAACATTAAAAAGACTTTCAAGATACAAATTGTAATTTTAAAAAATATAATTAAATGCATAAATAAAACATAAAACAAGTAGTAACATATAGTCTTAGCATGCGGGGATGAGATTGCTGAACTTCCACAGCTGTCCAGCTTGCTGGAGGCTAGAACCAAGGTCATGGGTTTTGAGTGGAACATTTAGAGTATGTTTGCTTTATTTTTGTCCTTGATGTCCAGTTTGATGTATCTCACTCCCTCATTCGCAGTCATGCATCATTTATTAAAAAAATACAAAATTATAAATACTCTTATAGAAACATAATTTTTTATGTAATATATCATAAAATAAAATATGTCAAAGTCAATACTTTAAAAGCACACACACATGGTATTGATGCAACAATGTGCTTAGCTATGTTATGCATATACGTGATAGCCCAGTTCAAGGTTGCTTACACACCCTGAGGATTGTTTATTGCAAAGGTTGTCACCCTAACAACAATTGGTCTACCTCAACCATATATGGTGAAGCCAGAACACTACTGATAGTATTTTGGCCCAGTACAATCAAAACAAATTCAGTCAGTTGTCAAAATGAAATCCTCACATTTTATCATAATCTAAAACGTCTAAATTCTCTGGAAACCAAAAATCATGTGCTCTAGAGGTCTCTTATGCATCAAGTGAATAAAAAAAAAAGGACAGTTCAATATAGTTGCAAGTTGAGTTACATTATAGGTCATATAATTTCCAAATTCAAACCTTTGAAAACACATATCAATCAAATTTTTATTGACTTAGATAAGCTACAAAAGAAATCAAAGCATGCTATCATACCATTAAAATTGTCTATTTTGCATACATGTAATGCTTACAAAAAAGACCTCTAGAACATAATTTATAGTTTCTAAACTATTTAGACATGGTAGAGATCGTGATCAATGGTGTGAATTTTTATTTGACAAGGCTACCATTGATTTTTTTTTTAATGGTATTTTGGACCAAATATCATCGATTGTACTCTAGATTGTACTCTAGCTTCACGACACAGGCATAAATAGACAATATATGTTGGCATAAAAGAAAATGCATCCCAATGCAAAAGCTCCTACCACTGTAGGGTATAGGGATGGTCAACTATATGCCGACTTACTCCTCCATGCAGAGACGTTGTTTTGGTATTTTTAACCTGTGATATTTAGGTAATAATGGTGCAATCTTATGGTCCTTTCTGTTAGGCCAAGACCCACCAACTACATATCAGAATTATTTCAAAAATTTATATTACATCTTTAGTTTGAGTTTTCAATGAAATTCACCATCAAGAATAGTGAACAAAATCCTGCATAGAGCTTTTATGCAAACAATCCTCTACTTTTGATATCCCTCCCCACATTTTGTTCTCAGAGTGTGAAAAATCACAACACCTCCCTCCCCACATCCCCTATGATTACCCCACATCTTGTCTTCAGAGTGTGGAAAAGATTAATTATCATAAACCAGCTTGTCAAAACATACACATGGATGAAGGTTTCAGTTTATTTGGGTCAGTTGGTCTGACTAGAACTGTGGCATTTTAAATTGATCACTTTCAGCTCAATTCACAATTATATGCATTGTCCAGCATTTCTACAGAAGGTTCCAGCTATGTGTTTCCCATCAAAATAGTTTTTGTAGTGTTGCTTGTAAGTTGGGCACCTTTCAAGGGCACTGACGTGTTTACAGGTGAACTGGTCAATCTGTTCTCGATAATCTTCAGAATCATCAACTAGCCCTCTTCGACCAGTATCTGATGATTAAGGAGGAAACCAGGGGTCACCCACAAAGAAGTTTTGGTGGGCAGTTCTTGTCAAAGTCTAGATTTCTTTTTGGACTCAAGACTACCAGGGCCCAGCACCTTAGAATGGGTCTCCATGAATACAGGGGATTTCTTTTTACGAACAATTTGCAAATCTTGCTAAAGAGAAAGTAATGTCAAAAACCTTTTTCTAACAGCGCTTTCTTGCTTTAGTTTTACTTCTTTCTCAAGTTACCTGCACCTGTAACTGTCTTTCAGTGAAAAATCATCATTGCCATACCTATATGGGGCTTGATCCACTTTTGTTTTGACAGTCTCATTGAAAGAAATCTTAGTAATAACAACAGATCATTAATGAATAAAACCATTTTTTTTTCATTTTTGCTCAGCTCTTGCAGTGCAGCTCAACAATCTCTAGCACGAGTGTATAAGACAATTCCAGAAAAGTTGTTTCTTCCTTCAGGTGCAAATGAAATCATCTTGCTAGTCCAAAGTCTGTTGTCTTTCTTGTTCCTTCTGTAAGTAATCAGATAATCCTTTTAATTTTTGAAATGACCACCGTCCTCCATGTTTCAGAAATATTGATGATAATCAAGTGCATTTTCTTGCTTATCATGCAGAGTTGATTAAGTACTCAATTTTCTCAAGTTCTACTGTACCATGTAATATGCATGGAAACTCCAGCAATTCAGTCACGGAACATATTTATATTGTTGGAGTTTAACTTCAAGTACTACATGGAGTCATGGAGTCACGGAGAGAGAAAAGGCCAGAAGGGCAAATACGAATTGACCAGTCACAATTTTGTGACACAGTTTGGAGAGAGATGTGGCCAAATGTTTAATAAAGTGCTTCATGGTAACTTGTTAATGAAACAATCCTGTTGATGCACTTCATATATCTATTGACGAAATGGATTACACCTGTTTATAGAGTAGGATGTGCACATGTCAGGTAATGAAGAGGACACTGCTGCAATTCCTTCTTGTTATTCACAGGCAACGTGGAATACACCATGTTACCTTGTTGCTCAAGAATATGACGTCAAAAACAAAACTAATGACCATTATCTCAACTAGCAAATGTTAATTAGAACAGTTATGGTATTAGATAATCCTCTGAAATTCAAGAACTTACAAAACTCCAGCATTAAAATGCCAGCATTAAAATGCCAGCTAAACAGTCATCTGATTAAGGTTCCTTAGCATGGAATAATTCTAATTTTGGATTGTGGCTATTGAGAGGATAAAAGAAATAATAATTGAGAAGTCAAAGGTTTCTCAGTCTAGGACTTGGTGAGGACATTAGTAGAATTGCCTTTTGTTACTATCAACATAAGACCTCTGTTTTTAATATGAGTTCCACATAATCTCAAGGATACTAAAAGGGCAAAAGAAAAAAGCAAAAGAAACACATGAAATGAAGAAAGGAGTGGGGATAGATGAAAGAAGTTTAGTTAAGGACTGCAAGTTAGACAGAAAGAAGGGGCATGAGAGCAGAGGCCAATATGCCAAGCTCTGGTCAATCTAGGCCCCTAATATCCAAGGCTGAACCATCATTGTGATGGACCAGATTTGCTTGTCCCAGCCTAACCAAATGTTCATATGAGGATCTAGGATTAGGCTAGGACTTGCCTACTTAAGAATGTTGCAAAACTTCCCCATTATGCCCCATTAAAAGCCTTAATCCAAGTAATTACCAAGCATGCTTGATCTTAGATATAAGGTTGGAATTTTAGACTAACTGTACCCAGCCTGCTGTCAATCTGCCTGACCCAACTTAGCTTGTTCATAGGTTAGACAAGGCTAACTTATTGGGTATGTTAATCATGTTAAAGTTAAATTTTTTGATTCGTTGCATCATGATACCTATAAGCATATAATATCGTTATGGTTAACCACTTTTGTACTCCAAATACTCCATGTTTTCTCCTCCCCCTTGCTTCTCATCTCCTTACCATCCTCTCATAGCCACCAGTATGAGACCACCACACCACTAACTTTCAGTCACTGCTTCCTTTAGTCCCTTTCCTCTCCTACTCTTCCCTGTCAAACATGGTTAGGAGTCAGCTCTCTTGTATCATTAGCAAGATTGAGTTAAGATGATTGACTTGTTAGAGGATCAAGTTGGGATTAGATCATGCTATCTAGTCTTGATGGTTGAGTTCAAGCCAACCCAATTTGATTCATTGCTACCCTAGTTATAAATATAAACATCTAGTGTAATAGCTAAGGCCCCAACAGGGTTCAGGTTTGGTCTAATGCTGGTCAAATAGACTTATGTACTGAAAACAACTACCTTCTTTCTCAACATTGGCCTGCAGACTGTTATATATCACTCAAGATCAGCATGAAATAATCCAAAATTGATCAGTTAGCCTGACTTCACTATAGTATTGCAGGGAAATAAGTAAACATAAATTCATCAATCACATAAGCATTCCCTCACAAGAAGTGACTTTGAGAACTTTGATTAGAAGAATGCTGATCTTAATTAATGCATTAAAAGCATTATATCTGATTGTACAAAGAAATTTTCATTTCAAATTAAGCTTACAAAATATGGTTATTGAAGGGATGAAGATAATCTACAACCAAAGCAAGACTACTATGGACATGCAAAGAGAAAAAAGAGGAATGAACGGAAAGACAAACTAAAGAAGAAAAATATGCTTTTACCAGAATATGCTGAGATAGTGAATGTGGCTGGCTCGCCCCGTGCAATTGGATCTGGAGATATGTCAACACCACTGACCTTAACTGGATACTCAGCTCCCTTTTCTGCAAAATTACACATCAAAAGAACTCAACTCACTCCTCAACATGCAATGGAACATTTAAACAATCCACGAATCTGACAACAATCAAACAAGTAAATAAGAAAACATGAAACGACCATGAGATTTAGAAAGAATTGATAACAGAATAAGCCAGACTATGACATCCAACTATTACATTTATCAAAAAGTAGATCAGTAAAAATAGCATGTGAAATATAGGAGAATCAATAGATCAAAAGAATTATTTGATCACATGAAAAATGAACCTATGAATCAACTAAATGAACAATTAATCATCATTCCAAGCTCAACCTAACGCCTAGCATAGGGAGAAGAGTGCAAACCTTTAGAAGTGGTTGAAGCTGTGAGGAAGTTGGAGGGGTAGTTGAAATTATTTGACCTGAGCATGAGGTTTCTTTGGACATAAAGATCCAAGTACAGAAATGTGGTTTTGGTCCTACAAACCATATCCACGTGCTGATAATAAGCTAAAAGATGGAGGTAACAAAATTTATTGATTTTGTTGCAATTGATCAAGTTTTTAACAGGAACAGAGATTTCTTTTCCTTGACTGTGCTGATATTAAACTAAAAGATGGAGGTAACAAAATCAACTGACTTAGCTGAAATTAATCAAAGTTTTAAAAAGAACAAATATTTCTTTTCTTTGACGTTTAAATATGTCAGGAATTATGGGCACAATTAGATACAATTCAGTTTTGCCAAATTCTCAACAAGATTGCATAAATTCCTTTCTGAGTTTTAACTATGCCAGAAACTGTTGGCACAGTCTCCTAAAGGTAGGGATTCAAGTTCAAAATGATCAAATCCACAAGCTACAGAGTCCATTCAAGGGCCATCCTAGAGGAAGAAGGATGTAGGGTTGGATTCTCAAACCACTGGTCTCTCATACATCATGAAACCAATGGTTCAGCCTCAAACACCTTTCACCTTGCTTCGTATTGAGATGAGCAAGGTGATGAGGCCATAACTCATTTCCAGTGCCATATAACACATATAACTACATGACTTTGACCAACTCAAAGAGACTCTAGGAACTCCTCCTCCTCCTCCTCCTAGCTAAAGGAGACCAAGAAGATCTGAATGCAACTGCTCACAGAAACCATGTCTGTACCAGAAGCTTGTAAATTTTTTTTTTAAAAGGTTTCATTTATTTTCATGGACAATGCGATTTTAAGCATCAATGCGCAATCCTTTTCTTATCATCAATATGCAAAAAAGCAAAAACAATAGCATAACCAAAGAATCAAAGTCCCAGCCACAACGGCACATTATCGAACCACTGCAACCAAATATAAGTTAAACCAATTTTCCCAAAACGTACATCTGAAAATAATCACCGAGTCGACCATCTCGGTACCATTTTGCAAAGCAAAATAACCCTGTCACTAAATTATAAAAGAGGGGAATCCAAGAAACAACTTTTTATTCGATTTTTTTTTTGAAAAATAACATTAAAATCCATGCACCAAAGCACGCACGACGGATTTACGGAATCCCACGCAGTTTAAACAAATCAAAGGCAACAACAGCATGAAACTCACCAAAAAAATAAAAAAAAAAAATCACAGAAGAAGAGGAATCAAGCCATCGAAAGAGGTCCAAAGAACTCACTGCAGTAATTGAATGAGGCGGCGAGGGCGGTGGAAGGGAAAAGGAGGCAGGAGGCCAGAAGGAGAACGGGGAGGAACCCGAACCGAGCGGTAATCACCTCCATTCTTTCTTCTTCGCAGATCTGTAGCAGAAGAACAACGGTGAGAGCGGATTTCTTCCTTATCTTCTGATTTCTAGGGTTTGGGCAGTTGAGGGAGGCTTCCGCGCACCTTCCTCTCTCTTCCCGTCGCTATCCGGTGACGTTGTCTTCTCTTTATTTCCCTTCTTACCGCGGCGGAGAATACCACGGGAATCGGCCAATGCGGTGGGCGCCACCGTAGACGCGCACCCTACCTCGTTCGAAGCTCGCGCTTGAGTCGGTGGACCTTCTGGATCTCACTCATGGCTCGCCGTCGATTGGTCGGGATTAGCTCACGATTTTGACTCCAAATTGGCTCGGATAAGAAATCCATCAATCAAACGAAGGTCTCACTCAATTGGGAATCATACAAAAAAAAAATCCTCTATTATTTTTGCTCCCAAAAAAAAAATCAAGGAATCATAATACATGCATCAGCTATTATAGATATTATTTAACCTTTCTTTATTTTGGATAAGGTGTTATTTATTTAATCTTTCTAGCTGCAATATAATAGGTTTTAAAGCTTATTTATTAAAACTATGTGAAATCAAATCACATATTAAAATAAAAATTTTAATTCTATGCGAAATCAAAATCAAAATCACATATTAAGGAATTAAAAATCCAAACCTTTCATGCAAGATTTCAAGTCCATTCCAATTATTTATCAAAATATATCTCAACCAAATCCAACGTTTGTTATCTTCTCGACCAATAGTTCCCTCGCTCTCTTCTCACCGGTCCTTTCTTTCCAAAATCCTCTCCAATTACACCATTGTTAAAGGTAAGTAATTTCTACACTGATATTTTCAGCCACTTATTGCCGGATATTGATAAGTTGTAGCTAGATCTATCTAGCATTTTTATTAAAATTATTTGATTTAGTTTTACAAGTATTCTTTTCATTTTTTAATATATTTCCATCGTAAATGTTTGAAATCCAATCTATCTAAACTTTTGATTCTGATTATCATGTCAACAAAATAGATAGGAAAAATAAATAATTGTGATTTCGATTTTATGGAAATTAAATTTTTGATTCTAATGAAAGTTTATTTACATTCTAATTCTAATAAAATTCAATTATAATTCTAGTAAAATTTAATTCTAATTTTAATTTCAATTTTTACATGAAACCAAATACATCTTTGAAGAGAACCCAAACAACTATGCATGTAGTTAGGAGCTTATTTCATAGATTTGCTGTTGTCCATGGCTTTTATGGGTCAATAATAATGTTTCATAATATAACTACTATAACATATTTTGAAATTTGAAGCATAAGTTAAAGATGAGTTTTTTAATGGAGGCAAATAAGAATCTAAATTTTAATAGACAAATATTAAACCAAATGAGATTTAGCAGTCACCACAAGATTACATGATAAAATAGGAAGACATGGCTTAAATTGACCTTTTGAAAAAATTGGTTTACAAGGGTGCAACACAAAAGTTTATATAGATTTTGTTGTAGTTTTGTGGAGGTATGCAAGTAAATAGTATAGAAAGTTTGGAATATATAAGAGAAAAGGACACAACACTATTAGCCTAGAGCTAAGAACTACAATTGTAACGCAATTGAGAGAAGTAGATGATTGAAACTTTACCTATGTTTGGATGGAAAGAAAAATAGCGAGAAAAGAAAATTAGAGAAAAAATAGGAGGAAAAATGAAATTTATCTTGTTTGGATGGAAAAAAAAGTAGGGAGGAAAGAAAAACTAAAGGAAAAAATAGAAAAAAAAAGTGGTGGGCCCCACCTAAAAGTTTTCTCTTCAAAATTGAGGAGATTTTGAAGAGAAAACTCAAGAATGCTCTTTCATTTTTTTTCCATTCCGATATTAACCCTTCCAAAGAAAAAATATTTTTAATCATTTGTAATGAGGGCATTATTGTCATTATAAATTATCAACTTTTCTTTTCTTTTTATTTTTTTTCCACTCATTCAAACAAAAGGAGAGATATTTTCTCTCTACTTTTCTCTTCTCTTCATTTTCTCTTCCTCTATTTTTTTTCCTCCATACTTTTCTCTCCATCCAAACAAAGCATTAGAGTGCCATGTTTAAAAGAGAAAGAGAAGTGGCCAAATATGATGAATTATAAATGAGCAGTCATGGTAGATGAGTGAGTAGGAATGAAAGTTGAAGAGAGATTATAAGACTTGAGAAAAGGAAGAGTAGCGAGCAAGTACGATGAATTATAAATGAGCAGTCATGGTAGATGAGTGAGTAGGAATGAAAGTTGGAGAGAGATTATAAGACTTGAGAAAGGAAGAGTAGCGAGTTGAGTATGATGAACTACATATCAGTAGTCTTAGTAGATGAGTGGATAGGAATAGAAGTTAGAAAGTTAGAGAGATTATAACAGTTAAGAGCTCTTAAGAGGAAGAGGAGATCTCATGAGATATATAATTTCCATCTCAATTAAAATTTTTATGCCTAAAATGGTAATTAGATCCAACATTGCAATATTGTTGACTATATCAATGGTTGATAATTGTCTAATGACCAATACACTAGGATTGTTTAAATTTTGACTAAGGTTCCATTTCAGCAGAGATAAACAAATATCTTGTCGGATTCTTGTTAGTTTTATTTATATCTAAACCCAAACTCAAAATATATATATGTCAAATCTAAATCTAGACCAAAATCCAAGCCTAATCTAACTTCTACAACCACACCCAACATAGACCCAGAAAAATCATATATGATTATATATTTTATATTGTTTTAGTATATTTTTGGATTATTTTCTCAAGTAGAGGGTGAATTCTTGGGGAGCACTACCCAAGGAAAAACTAGAACTTGGCCAACCTTTTCTGGCTAAGAATTCACTAATAAGAAATTTACTTTTGAGAGCAAGCCTGAATGCTTTTTTATCTTTTTCAGTGCATTATTCCTCCATTGTTAAGGAAAAAATAGAAGGATCTAACAGATAATTCAGTTTCAAAATTGATAGAGATGGGAGAGGATGCTTCCTTGGAGAATAGGTTGTAGAACAAGCAATGCAATTTCTCTTTAAGGTCTTTGCATACTCAAAACCATCATCTCATAGTGTCAAGATAATATTTTTTCCTTTCTCTTCCTGTGGCCACTTTGTAAATTTTTTTTGAGTTTTTATCACATTCTTTTAACCATATGATTCTACATCTCTGCTTCTAATACAACTCCTCGTTCTCATATATATCATAGAGAGAACTTCAAAAATATCGCTGGTTTTGAGTTTAATTGAGAAAAATCCACTGGTTCCTCCTCCTCCAAAAAATTCTATATAATGCTTTAGTTTTTCCTTCAATTGTTTATTTGAAATACATTTAGAAGAAGGCCTTTTTCAGTGCTGATCTCAGAATCCTCAGATTCTCTACCTAGCTTGTAGCAACATTCATACTTCCTGCAAACATAACATCATCTAGGTTTGGTCCTATAGTCCACCAATGCTCACATCTGAATAGTCTAGATCTCTTATTTTAGATTGCATTCTAGTTCAATGGGTGCGGGATCCGAAGCAGCATCTGCCAGAGCTTTCTGAACCAATGTAGGGAATGAGTTCTTCTAGTCCATAGATAGCAAGAACTGGTCTGAATAGGCCATGGCAGTATGGGCTCTGTGATTACACCAAATAAAATCTCTGCCTTTGAGATCCAGATAAATAAGCTAGAATGATTCAATTAAGTCTAGAAAAACCAAGTTGTGAGATAAGCTCTGAGGATTGCCTTGCCAGTCACTTGTTTGTGATATTAAATTCTTCCTCCTAGTAAATATTATTCCTTACCTCCTTTAACTCTGGGCAAAAAAGAAAGATCTTAAGTGCCTATCATTTGAGCAATACAGTGATGTTATGACAAAGTTTTGATCGAGGCCTGCGAATTCCTGTCGATTATAATTGAATTTGTGAACCATTAGTATCAAAATGAGCCTAACTAGATAACCATAATATGTCAACTGACCATAAGAGTCTTTGAGGAGATGATGAGCAGATCTAAGTCTCCTGAATTTGGATTATGTCACAGGAGGAAAACTCTGTTAAGGTCTTTGATCACCCTTCATACAGCCTCTAATATTCCATGATACTAGCAGTACAGATTGAGAGGGATCAATCTCCAACAAGAGAGAGCAAAAAGGAAGAAACCTCAATATTAATTTTAATAATCTTAGGAAAAACATCTAAAGCAGTCTTTCATGATTAATGTATCAAATACTAACCGAATTTTCCAGTATAATATTATGAGATCTGATACTACACATAAGAACTTGTGAAATGGGTGGTATAAAATTTAAAATTACATGGTGGAGAAATGCCATATATGATTTTATTAATATACACATTTTTATATCGTAATTAGATTTTTGAGAAAAGGTATTGCTTAATAATTTTTTTGTCTTTACTTTCACTAATTTTATGGGACCTTTTAACAAACCATCCTGCTACTTTCAAAACTTCATTGAAATTTTCATATTTGCTCCAAGTTCTCAACTTCATTGTTAGGGTCATAGCTAGTGAGACAACCATCCTAGCCTCATTAGGCCATTATAAATATATATAAATATTCTCTTTTTTAAATGATTATGGAAGAGCATATAAACTACAATAAATTTATAACCCAAAAAAATATTGTTAGGATCACAACCATCTATCTAGTGCTTCTATTTATCCAATAAACCATGTGCCAAAACTAGGAAGAACAAGCATTGGAAATAAGAAAGAAAGAACATCAACATCAATTGCAAAGAGTTAAGACACAAATTTACTGCTGGTGGTCTGGAGCACTCTTCCACATGAACCCAAATACAGAAGCACGCTTGCCTACTACCCCTATCCCACTCCCACTCTAAAATGGTAAAATTCTGAAGTGCTGGCGGAGGAACTAAGGACTAGCAGGTGAAGAAGAGTTGGCTCCTGGTGGTGGTGGTGGTGGTGGTCTTCGCTGGACGGAGACAGAGAGCTTTTGGCCTAAAAGACAATAGTTCCCAAAGCTACATATGAAATATAGCACGCCTTCTTCATTGAGATGCACCGTCTTTGGCCCCGTGAGAAACGTTCGGAAGGGGTTCCCTGCACTGCAGCTATCAAACTCCCTCTTAGAAACCTGCACCACATTGTAGAATCCCATCTCGAACATGAAAACTGGCATACCACACAAGCAACAACACAACAATATTACTCTGAGAGTGCGCCATATATCTGTTTATTATCTGGGGACAATACCAAGTTATAGGCTTTCTCACCTAGGGAGTCACCAACTGTGAAGGACTTGTTCTGAGACCAGTTGCTATAGAAATCGTTGCCTGGAGGTATCGTCCATATGGATCCCCCTACAATGTGGTCAATGGCGAGGGAAAATCCAGCAAAGACAGCGAATATAACAGCTATTTGAAGTATAAGGATGGGACTGCTCTTCATTGGTCTCTGTTTGATTTGTATAGAAGAATTGTTAAATATGAAGGAGAGAAGGAAGAAGGAAGTTTGGGCTTCAGGGAAGTGGGAAGGGGGAAGTGGGATCAGTTAGCATTTCTTCAGGAAGGAAAAGTAACCGCCAGGTTGCTGCTTCCACCTTTAATGTAACCAAACTTCCATAAGAATACATTGAGAAAATCTGGACCATTTTATTGTTGGCAGGCCAGCAAATGGATCACCCTTGCTCTGATCCTGTCTTGGTCCTGTGTGTTTAAATCCATTGACGAGTTCTTTCTCTGAAAAGAGACAAATTTGAAAAATTAGCTTGGTTTCAGATCATATATTCTCTTATCCACCCTAGGGCAGCTCAGTTCTTTGTGACTTCTGGAAGAAACAGGCCATTATTAATTCAAGGCATATCAGGAAGGAAAATCTGATGTTTCAATCAATTAATGACTATTGAACCATTTCGATGAGGCTCAGATCTTAGGAAAGAATCGGTACCATATTTTCAGCCTTATAATTGATCTGAAGCTGATGTATTGCTTTCAGAGACCGAAAATGATTATCACAATTTTATGAATAATATGAACCAAAAAAAAAAATTAATTATTAGAAATTCTTCAGTCCAAAAAAATGGTTGTATTATGGTAAAAAGATGCAAACTTTAATGTCTTTCCACCAACAAGCTATAAATTTATTGATCAACAAGTTCAAATAAAATACATCAAGAAAGCAGAATGAAAGAATGGACAAAAGAGTACATGAAAAAAATTCTAACAGATCGAAAAACGTAATACACACACACACTTCAGATTCAGCAAACATTCTATCCAGGAATTTCAATATGTGGTGAATATATACAGAAGCATCAAACAACAAATATGGTGGGAAGTCGCAACAGTTGTCTTAGCTGAATGAAGTCACAGAAACTAGAAGTCAGATGGTTGCAGGAACCAAATGTGAGTAAAAGTTCCAGTAGTTCCAATAGAAGTTCTTGGGAGTTGCAGAACTGAAATGTGAATGGAAGATATATAGAAGTTTCAGGTTGTTATAAATTTTATTGTTGCAGTTGACTGGTATATATGAATGTGAGAAGAGAAGAATAGGACTCTCCCAGGTCCTAGAAACCAATCCGAGATACACTTGTAGGCTAGTATCGGAGTATAACTGTAGCCATGGTCATAAGTTCAGTATACTTGGTGACTTTGTACCGAATATTTAGTTGCTGTGACTGAAGGGATTAAAGTACTATAATTACAAAGTCTGGTGAACTACCAAAGAGCCTCAATTCCTAGTGATTTCTAGAAGAGATTGATCATTTAAAGCTCATTTTGGCAGTAGGCATACCATGAAGAAGGCCATAATTTGGTGGCTTGTCTCGGTCTAGACATTATATAATCGGACCCAGGACCAGGTTGGGCTCAGGCGTTGCTAATGAACTTTCCAATTAGGTGTCAAGGTCCACCACGTGAAACATCTGAGGTTAGGCAAGCGTTTAATGCAGCAGGTTTAGATCAATATCATCTAACAACTAATTTCCTCCAGATTAACAACCTTTGACAATGAGAAGAAAATTACTACTCGTCTTTGGAGTTCTTGCCTTTCGGAGGTTAATTTGGTGATAACATAAATAATTGCATCATTAACACTATAACGTTTAGCGTGCCCATTATGCATGGAATTACCACTACAAACAATCAAGTCTTCACGCCTATCCTTTTTAATTTAAATAGTTTTCTAATTTCTTTACTGTGACTTTCTAAAAAGAATCGCTGGGCTAGATTAAAAAAAAAAAAAAAAAATATATATAGATATATATAGTTTATTAGGTATTTGCTATCGTATTCTTATAAAAAAAATGCTGTTTCACTACATTAAATGCTTGTTGATCTCCCTTCCTTCATGACAAGTGGATCTTCATTCATACTTTGATCAGATTTAAAGTTGTGAGATAGAACAGCATCTTTTGTTGCCACCTCTTGAAGTCCGTACCAAAGAATTTCTTCGATCTTTCGGCTTGAACGGATATTGTTATAGTAGCCATCTGCAGCAACACTTCTGTGGTAGCAGAAAATTGTCTTAAGATTGTTGGGGGCAGATAGTGGCTACCTAATTGATAAGACTGATGCTAGAGTTATACTCTATGTCCTTAAGATAATTTCGACTCGCAATGGTGCTTACGGTCAGTATAACGATTGTCTCCCAGGATACAATAGTCTCCTTTTGATGAAAGCAGCACTACAATTCACCAAAAATTTCGAACAAAAATGCTACTCTCTTTTTAATGCACTATTGCTTACTACCCTTAGAAAAGTATACAAATGCCTAAGAGAGGAGAAGGTTAGAATTGATTTGGATTGAACTCAATTCGGAATGGATTGGATTGATTGAAAATATTTGGGTTTAGGATCCTATTTATAGGTTTTAGGTGCCCTTTGGAAGCAACCCTTAGGAATTGATCTATACTGTTAGATCTGATCGGATCTGATCAACTGTCAGATCAATAAGCTAGAATTGATTCGGATTGAACTCAATTCAGAATGGATTGGATTGATTGAAAATGCTTGGGTTTAGGATCCTATTTATAGGTTTTAGGTGCCCCTTGAAGCAACCCTTAGGAATTGATCTGTACTGTTAGATCTGATCAGATCTAATCAACTGTCAGATCAATAAGCTAGAATTGATTCGGATTGAACTCAATTCGGAATAGATTGGATTGATTGAAAATGCTTGGGTTTAGGGTCAGGTGCCCCTTAGAAGATCAATTCCGAAACCTTGGAAGCAATCCTTCAGAATTGATCTGTACCGTTAGATCTGATCGGATCCGATCAATGGTCAGATCAAAGCCGTTTCAAGTTGGCTTATCACAATGGCCTGATCAAAGCG
Organism: Calamus simplicifolius; assembly: GCA_900491605.1. NCBI lineage: Eukaryota > Viridiplantae > Streptophyta > Magnoliopsida > Arecales > Arecaceae > Calamus > Calamus simplicifolius. The sequence continues at coordinate 478,938 of UESW01004208.1, forward strand.
ATGTCTTATCTTAACCGTACGATCGAACGGGTGCCTTATCACCAACCGCAGGATCTGACGAGCGACTTATCACCAACGATCAGATCAATAAGTCTTTATGTGATGTGATAAGTCACCAACCGTAGGATTGACGAGCAACTTATCACCAATGGTCAGATCAATAAGTCTTTATGTGATGTGATAAGCCTATCCATAGCCATGATCTGAAGATCAGATAAGTCAATCAACGATATGCCTTTTCATCATCGTGATGCGCAAGTGCGAAGTGCAAAGCGCTTGCGGGGGTGATGCGTAGCTCTCCACTTATGTGATCCTAAGGAACTTAAGCTTCAAGGAAGAGGTTTCTATATAAGTAAACCTTCCTTTCTTGTTTTTTTGAATGTGGGACTAAATGTTCTCATAATTTTTCATTCACATACTAAAAAGAGATGATGGGCTTTCGAGGCCCATTAGGGTATTTAGGCCTATTAACCAATTTAGGCCTTATTAGCCTATTTACCCAACAGTGGGAAAATAAAAAGATGGTAATTACGAACATTGTCAATTGAGATCTAAAGAAATATGTTATGGTATTTATAAAGGGTTTTGTTAACGAGTCCCAGGGGCGTTTAATATGTATTTATTCAGTTTTTTATTAAAAAAAAGCTTCAAAAAATGTTTAATGCCTCAAAATTTATTTAGTGCTTTAAAATAATAATAATAAATAAATAAATTATACATATAGACTATAAAAAATATTCATGTTTGTATAATGGCCATTTAAACATGAACATCATTCTACGGTTAAAATTTATATCATCAAGATGGTTTTATTTCCATGGCAAAATAGTTGCAATGTGGATTACAGTTTTTTTTTCTTTTTTGTTTGACCTTTTTTGCTATACAATACAGATATGTATAATTTACGATATTGAACGCTTCTTAATTTTTTTTTTTTTTCGTTTTATCTTTTGTGACAAGTTAAATAAAGAAATATTAAATATCTCTTAACGAGCTCTAGAGAACCTGTTAATAAAATCTTTTATAAAATTATACACGTATAGAGAGTCCAATGATAAACCTCCAATGAAATGCACTTAAGTTTTGTCCATGTTAAAAATTGAATTGACTGGTGCAAGCTAAGTCTAAGGGCATAGTTCGAAAGGTATATAAAACTGGAGTTCCGAAACTGATGAATCCTGCTGATTCTATTTCCCATTGCGTTGTAACATGTGAAGAATATATATTTGATGTTTCTGCCGCATGAAATCCATTTTAGAGAGCATGCCAGATTTTGTTTGCTTCCTGCTTTTGTCCAATATGTTATCTTGGTGCAGACGGTTGTGATGTATGTTTTATTTTTAAGACCGGAGGTCAATTAATTCTTTTTTTCTGGAGGTTGCCTTCAAGTTTCGGTTGTTTTATTTATTTATTTTGAACTAGAATATCACACGTGAGATGCATGCCCTTTATTTAAAAATTAGTTAATATTTTTTTAAAAAAACAAATTAGTATATGTCAATAAAGGACTTAATTTTAACCTTTGATCTTATATATGGTTAGCCATCACTCTAACTAATTAACTTAGATCATATGTTATTAATTCATTGTTGAGCCTCCGAAGGATTGTTCTTGGATTTAAAATTGTATGAGATGATTTGAACATGAGCAATGTCTGCTGGTGAATTTAATTGGTTGATTAGAATATATCTAGCGTTAGATAAGAAATTATGAGTTCCTAGCAGATTGTGAGAACTACTCGTCAACTTTCTATAAGTGAGTTCTCCAACAACAGCAGCATTAATCTGTGAAATCTTTGCAGTAAAAGGCTCGTTTTTTTAGCTCTCGTTAATGCCATGCATTGCTTTGCTTTCAAGCATCGGTATTTAATTATAACTGACATTTAACAATAGGAAACCAACAGCTCGAATCTGATATGTTCTTCATTGCAAACAAAACTCGAAGTCGAATTTTAGATATAAAATAATTACATGCAGCTATGATCAATTACTGTGAAAGAATTCTATATATAAACTCACAAAAGAGCAACACGACGTGGATAAAAACCTTGCATTCAGGCATTAATTAATTCCACGGCTACCTTGGCATCAAACTAACCTCAGCTAGCTGCTGAAGGCGTCGAGAGAGGAGGGCTCGGCATCGGCGACGTGCGACACACCGGACACGTCCGGCGGGACCTCAGCCACGGGTCAACGCAGTTGAGATGGAAGAGGTGGCCGCAGTCCGGGAGAGTCCGAAGCACGTCGGTGTCCTTGTAGTCCGCCAGGCATATCGAGCAGCAAGAGGCCGTGGTCCCCGTCGTCCCGTTGTCGCCAAGCTTGACCTTGGAGTAGAGCACTCTCGGGTAGCTCATCAGGGTGGCCTCGTCGAGCCCGTTGTCGTCGACGTCGGCCGGCCCCCTCGTCTCGCTGGCATGCGGCCGGGGCGGTGGCTGGGTTGGCACGTTGGCTCGGGTGCACAAATAGTATACAAACGCGAGGGCGGCGATGAGGAGAAGGCCGCCGACGGAGAACCCGACGACATAGCGTAACTTGCCATCGGGGCTCGGAGAGGAGCTGGTGGTGGAGCTCATCATCAGGTTTCGTCGATGGGTCTTTTTGGTTGGAGAGGAGAGGAGAGGAGAGGAGAGGAGAAGATGGGGGTTGGTAGGTCACGCACTGTGCCGGCTGATTCTTTTGTCTTCAATGGTCGATGGCATTCGATGATTCGACGAGTAGCTAGTGAGGCTTTAAGCGAGGATTGATGGTCCCATCGTTCGGTGGGAGAGGAAAGCAGCAGGCTCACCCCGCCCGGGACTTTAATAAAATACTAGTATACAGTAAATTGATGTTTGACGGAGTCCTTGCCATATATATATTGTTTAGCCTCCAAAATATCGCTCTTTGATTTCCTATATATCTTTGTTGTGGTCGACGTACGGTACGGTAGAAACTAGAAACACAACAAACATAACTATGTGCACACAATTATCATCTAGTAAGAAGAATGTAATATTAAAAAAAGTTGATATAGTGGACCGGATAAAAATTATATAAATCTATATGCAATAAGAAATTAATAACATGTACCAATGTATAGTTTAATTATTGGTCAATTTGCCATAGTACATGGTGTTGACCTAGGATATCTTTAATGCAAAATAGTATAATGATTTTCTCTAAAATAACTAGTTATAATCCACATATATTATTACTATTTGATGCCTACGCAAGAATATTGTTTCCTTATCTGAAAACCACTCCAAACTTGAACCTAACCTAATCCAATTTATAAATGGGTTGCATTGAATCCTAATATTAAACTGTAATTAATGTATATTCTTGACACCGGATTACCTACTTCCAACCCCCACCAGTGCTTCAACTCAATCATCTCGGACACTTAACATTCAAGCACTTGATTACAAGGTTTGATTTAAGGTCCGACTTTCCCCATCTAGTCGCAAAAAAGTCCCATCTTCAACGGCCCTAGCTCCAACCAATGTTAAGTTTGGTAAGTTTTGGTTATGTTAAATGTAACCATAATTCTTCCTACTATTATAACCTAGAGAGTGGATACACAAATTAGCAGAGAAGTTTGCAATGGAATAATAGAATGATTATAATTATAATTAGTTAAAATATATTTTTAATTTTATTTTTTTTAAATTCATTTTGACTCTCAAACTTTTATATATAGTTATTACATTTCTAATGTTTTGTTGCATGAAATCAGTTAAAATTAATGTAATAGATAACGTGTCATCTTATTGATTCGTTCATATTTTTAAGTCAAGATAATACATTAGCTACTTTATTAATTATAATTAAATATAAAAAATTAAAAATATAATAAATGAAAGTTTGAGGGCTAAAATATTTTTTTTAAAGAATAAAAAGTATATTTTAGCGCATTTAAAGGTTTGGATAAATTGATCAAGACAAGATACCACGCGGCACTCGTGATTAGACAACTGGATGATCAAACAATCATTTGCCTCCATGACCTAGATGCTAGAACAACTTGTATTGCCTAGGTTAGGTCAGTGTCAACTCATCTGAGCCAAATGGAATTGTGGAGAAAAAAAAATATGGCAATCTCTATCTGCTTTTCCTATTTCCTTTTGCCTGGCTAAAATAGTTGTTGTTTGCATGGAAGGAAGATGGCAAGGTAGAACCAAAGATGATAGGACCAGATCTAGGGCGATCAAAGATGTCATGATCAATAATAGTAGAAGTGGCGTAGATGCAATAAGATTGAAAGGGAGTGTAGGTGTTATGTCGGATTGATCGAGTTGGATGGAGAGTGAAGGCTGTACGACAAATTAAATCTAGTGGGATTAAAGGTAACAAAGCATGATTGATGCTCATTACCAGTATTAAATAACAATTTTCATGATGCCAAAATACTATATAACCTATATATGTAATATAATACATGATCTAATTTGGTTACGCTTTTGAGTAGAATACCATAATAGCTTAAACATGGTTTTAGCTAGCGTTTAAGAAGCATAGGTGAGATATTATGAGTGATGTTCCATGTTGGATAGGTGGAAACTTAATTTGATGCTCCTACAATATTGTTATCTCATCAATTGCATACCTCATTAGTTTCATGAAATTGAGGAGCAAATTGTGTTTTGGAGATGAAATGGTTGTAGTAGTTGATAGATGAGTCCACGTAGAACATGTTAGATTTTGGGTCAAAGTTTTAGTTCTAATTATTTCAGAAGTGTTTTGAGTCCTATATTTAATATACTGGATGTGTGTTTGAGTCTTATATTAGTAGGATTCCACCTTACAAATAGATGTTGAATGAGCAATGCCAAATATGCATACAGAAAAATCATCGAGAGCTTTACCTCCTCTCCTCTGTTAACTTTGAGGATATTAGGATTTTCTAACTTTGAGAACTCCTTCGATTCACAAGATTTTCTTAATCGGAATTTGGTTATTAAGGAAAACTTTTAAATCTTACCTATTTACTACTTTCTTGATTATACATTATTTGTACCTTTAGATTCCTTTTTCTACTTGTATTAGATTTTTCTTAGCTATAGGGTTGCAACCTTATAAATATATAGATGCCCTTATGATTTTTTTATCACTAAAATAATATTATTGATTTTTTTTGGAGGCTTAATTCACTTACGTAGTTATCTAGAGGTCTAACCTCTTCGAATGGTTATCTTATCCTAATTCTTTTATTTTATTTAGCAATACATCTGATTCTTATGAATTGGTATTAGAGCTAGAACAAATCCTAATAATTATTTTGCTTTCGTCTTAACTTTTTTAACCTTGTTTTGCATACAATCATCTTGTTTTTATCTACAAAACACTAGTATTTGGTGGGGTGGGGGGGTTTAAAAAAAGAGTGAAAAATTAAAAAAAAAGAGAGAAAGAAAGAAAAAACAAAGAGGAAAAAAAAGAGAGGGGACTCGAGCTGAGCCAGGCCCTCTTTCTTCTACAAAATCGGGCTAGCCATATGAGCCTTGCTTATAAAAAAACTTAGAGTCCTACTCTATTAAAATTCTAGAGTTCCACTCTATTAATGATGACAAATCTTTTTCATAGAAACTATGTATGAAACTTATCCATATGAGTCTCAAATTTAAATCCAAGAGAAAGACAAACATAGAGGAAAAGGACAAATATGGACTATTGTAATTCAAAAATATATAAATAAAAATAATAAAAGAAAATCTCTTTTTTGTTTGTATGCATTTGTACTATCATGCTAATAAGGATTGTGATCTTTTAACTAGAAGTGTTCTAACACCTAAGGTCAGAGTAATTAGTAGTGGAAGCTTGCCTCCATTAGAAATTCAAACCCTGCATTACTTAAAAGAAAGTTACATTAAGAAGGCTCAAAACATCAAACAAATATATTCTTGCATCCCATATCATCCCAATCGAGATGGCTTCATCTAGGTGAAGGATGCTACAGAGGTTGACATTACTAGATTAGAGACTCATGATAGAGACTCGCAGATGTTCAAAAATGGAAGATGAGCTCGAAAATTATGGTCACAAAATGAGGCTTTGCATGTGAAGAGGCTAGGACGTGCAAAAGTGCATGGTTGCTTTACGTTGCTAGTCTTTCTAGCAATCTAAGGCACCTTTTAGGGTGCTTGCTATGGTACCCTATCAGATGAAGGCTATGAAGGATAGAAAGAAGCATGTTGATTTTCAAAAGAAGAAGAATCCTAAGCAAATAAGATGAGTGGAGGCCATTGTTACACTTAGCATGCATAAGATATTTAACACTTGATGTAGATGTGCCTTGCTTCTTTTGGATAAGTTTTAAGTGTAACTTGATTTCTTAGGACGTGTGGGGATTTTATGATTATAAAAACTTCAAGGCATGGGATCTGACATGATGGATATGTGCACATAGAAGTGGATGCATAAAATCAAATCAACAATTTCTCTTCCCTTCCATTGTTAACCAAGTGACACAACATAAATCAGACACTAAGAGATGCAATTAAAAGTTTAGCCCTACTTGAACCAATTTAAATCAAGTTTAGTCTAGACTATATCCAATGATTTACAATTCTATCCAAAATAGCCTACAAGTAAAAACTTCGAATAATAGCAAGAGTATGGTCACTCTAGGATTTTCTTAGAATTATGGCCAACACTAAAGTACATTCACATATATCTAAATTTAAAAACCAACTTTTCTAGGATAGTGAAATTTATTGATGACCTTGAAGAAGCAAGATTTAAGTTGCAATGTCAAAGTCTAGTCACAAATACTTCAAATATATCCTCACATAGACTAGGGGGATGCCTTGGACAAGCTCTTTTAAGACTGATCAACCCCGATAGTTGAACATTCACTCTTAGTTTGACAAAAAGTTTAAGGTTTAAACTGAAGAGAGTAAATATGCTAACATCAACCTAGCTAGAACTTGAGTAGCTAAATAGGCTTAGAAACTCTTATAATGCCTTCTTGGCTAGTAGACCATGAAATTTTATTTTTATACTTTTTAGAAGTTCAATAATATTGACACAAAATCAAGTTAATTTGATTTCATACATCATAATAGTAAATTTACTTAATGTTAATTATGTTAGTACTATGAAACTCTCTTTTTTTTCCTTAGATTGATGCATATTAAGTTTTTTTTAAAAAAAATATTACTATAGATACACTTTGAAAAAGAAAAGGCTTTATTGATCTTCCATTATATGGCCAATCTGATAAGACTTCTTTCTATGTGTTTGAATTCTTAATTTGAATACATGATCATGATCATAACACCCACACATACGATATACATAATGAAGTGATGGGAAGCACAGAAAGAGCATACGAGTACAACTAGAGCACACCAATTATCCATGCAACTCGTCCACTAAAAGGGCCACTTCTGGAGGCGTAAAGGAAACTAAAATCTACTATTAATGCAAAGAATTGTAGGCGGATAGGAGAAGTTTTTTTCTCTAAATGATTGGGTACACTACCACCATAAACCATCCTCTAAGGCTTACTCAAATAATGAAAACTCAAGATTGGAACACCTTGGATATATAGGCCTCCAATAGCCTTGAACAATAAGATCTTAAACTGGAGAGAACAAAAGAACACTTCTCAAAGCTAGGGGTGCAACTTGGGCCAGGTTCAATCCGAACTCGGCTCGCGGAACCCGATTTATAGCAGTACTCAAACTCTAATTTGCTTAACCCAAACCCGAAGGATTCGGGTTGAACCTGGACCAATTTTGCAACTTGAGCCGGGTTTGGATTGCAGTCAACCCAAACTCAAGAAAACCCAAACCCGTAAAGCCACAAGCAGCAAGCCCACTGGTGTTGTGGAAGTGATGATTTAGCCTTGTTTGTTAGGTTTAAAATATGTAGAGCTGACGATAATTTTATGAAAGTGATGATTCTTGGTATGAACATTCCATCAGAACCTTCATTACCTTTTAAAATGAGAATATACCTTTAACCATTGCATTTTATAATGTAATGTTGGTGAGCCAAACTAGTATCTTATTTTTTTTAATTATCTTCTTTGAGATGTTTGTAACTTCTAATATGAAGTTTGCCAAAATTTTATGAAAGTATCTGGGAAGAGATGATGAGCAAAAAACTAAAACATCTGGGAAAGGGGTGATGAGTAAAAAATCAGAGAGCTTTGGATGGTGAATGCAGTCTCGCTATTTGGAAAAGATCTGTCATACCAGACTTATGTGGTCTTCTAACTGGCTCTTTATATCGTCTCAATATTTTTGCTTTCGAAGAATAAAGGTGACTTCATCAATGCATATGGTGGCTATTGAAATGTTATGCAACATTTGGATTACTTTGGATATGTTTTGGTTTAAGAATGTACTTTTTTTGTTTAGTCTTATGTAAAAAATGTATATTTTTAGACATGTAATTTAAAATGTGAAGCTTGTTTGTTTCAAATTTCAGCTTGTTTGTACAATGTAAAGCTTATTTGTTTCAAACTTTAGCTTATTTGTGCAATGTTAAGCTTGTTTGTTTCAGATTGTCATATATATATTTTTTCTATCAACCCAAATTTCAACCCGAAACTCAATCGGAACCCGATTTTTAAAAATAAGGTTAGGGTTGAGGTTTTACAAATAGGGTTAGGGCTAGGGTTAGGGTTGACATTTTACAAATAGGGTTAGGGTTAGGGTTAAGAAAAACCCGAGTTTCATGAGTTGCATCCCTCCTCAAAGCCTCTCCTTTTCTTGCCAAGAAATTAAAGTGCCCCTCTAATTGCTCCGAGCATGGGGTTAATTTAATAATATTTTTCTAAGCCTTCTCTCGGAAAGTTTTGACCGTGTGGAAATTTCCAATTTGACCCCATTCAAGTCCAAACCATCCAAACCAAAATGGGCCATGCAAATGGATCAATTGCTGATTGTGGTGACACCCAACCTAACATCAACATCTAACGTCCTTGCAAAATGAGGATGGCCTCCACCACAGCTAGAAAACGTTAGTCGTTGCACGACAACTTTGACATGGATGGGCCTCATTAGCCCCCAAACCTACCGTTGGGTGCTTATGAAAGGAGTAAAAAA